>CABFVZ010000784.1:43412-88877 GCA_902151445.1 Timema monikensis | reverse complement strand
AACTGGGGGCGTTTCTAAATGGTTTTCCACTCTCCCTCCACGCAAATGCGGGTTCACTTACTATAATTCAACCTTCCTAATTCCTATTCCATTAGCGTAATTAGAACTTAAAGCGTATAACCCGAACGGGTAGTAAGATGCGGTGCAAAAAAAAAAAAATGTTGGTACTGGAGCAATATTTTATTTATTTTGGCTAAAAAAAAGTTTTGTTACAAAAACTTACCTTAACTCGCCTTCCTTTCCACCCCAACTTAACATACTTTATCAAAGCACACAATTTTTGTGAATTGAAACACTTTAATCTGCAATTACATTGTTCAGTAATAGAGAATGACTCGCATTGGTTGACACTTAGAATACATGTCCAACTCATCTAGTCTAGAGTTCTATTGACGGGAGGTCAGGGTTCGAATCACAAACAAATATACTTAGGGTAATTTTTTCTTAATAATTTATCACTTTCCGTACACACAAATGCGGAAATATTCCTTCTAAAATTCTATCTTTATCATCCCTACCCCATTAGTGGGAGTAGAAATTAATGTTCTCGAAGATTTATCTTGTGCTCATAGATGAAAATTATTTGTTGGCATGATATAAAGGTCACTCCATGAATTATATCGCTCTGGACGGGGAAGTTTAGATTAACGTTATGATTACAGGATTTTGCACCTATATCAAGAAAATAAATGTTAAACAAAAAACTAAGGGCTTTTTTTCTGAGCCTGGCCATTTTATGAATTATATTTGCTTTTTAAAGTGTCAATTATATTTGAGAGTGCCATTTTCAACATCTATTGATCTAATACTTTATTTAAAATAAAAAAGGGAAATTGCCAGCACAAAAGTGAATTGAATAGGAAAGAAGAATTTAAAAAAAAAACTAAAAATCATGCAAGGGCTCGATTAAAATAAAATATTTGATCTCTGTTAATATGTTTGTGTGTGTATCATTACCCGTACGGGCTATCCACATATAATATACATGAGTAAGGTAGTATATAAATGAAATGTATCGACGTTTGCGTTGAGGGAGGGTGGTAGATCGTTTAAGAAAGAAAAACACCTTCGTGCACCCTTCTAGGATCCAGTTTTTGAACTGTTCCTCATCGGTAAATCGAGCAAGGTGAAACAGATGTGTCCGTCCGCATGCCCGAAGCGGGTCTGGTCGTACTGAAGAATAAAATATAAAATTTAAACGTTATCTAATAAACAGTATTATATCACACGCTTCTGAATTGAAAGCTTTGTTGAATCCATCCCACATTAATTTGTAATAAAATGAAATGTATAAATAAAGTTTATCTACTGAAATTCGTTCTTAAGTTCCTAAAAGAATGCATTTTTACAAAATGGGAAACATGTTTTTCTTCTTTTTCTTTGTGAACTATAAGACCCAGTTTGAATTTAATAATAATACTAATAATAATAATAATAATAATAATAATAATAATAATACATTTTTCAAACAATATATACCCGCATTGAAAGGCACATGTTCTAAATGCCAAGCTCATTTAGTTTGGTTACCGGTGACATGGAGGTCAAGGTTCGAATCCCGGGTGAAGTGAAAGTGGTTTATCCCAAATGGTTTACAGCTCTCCCTCTATGAAAATGCTGGTACATTTCCTATCCTATTATTTATATCTACCTCATCGATACCCACATGAGTGTAAATATGCATGTCTGGGCGAGGAGAAAAAATTAAAAAGTTGTGCCATAGCTTGTAAAAGAATAGCGATAAGGGGGTCATAACCCTAAACTATCACAACAAATTATTTTGACTCGATAATAACTCATCTGACATTTTACATTTATGTCAAAACTCTTGCAGGTTTGATCAAATTCTGTGCAACTGTTTCCGACTCTTAAGGTGGGGATGTAGGAGACGCGAGAAAAGGTAAGGGTTTTTGCAGTTGTACTTTTTTTTTTTGCCAAAATAAATATAATATTGCTTCAATTCAAACATAAAGTTTAATTTTCTTCACCATTTGCTGAATATCTGTCAAGGGTGTCCTGGAATTTAAATTACAACTTTTGATATTCATTTAAAAAGTTGGTCATCTAATGCCTTTATGCTTTTGACAGATATTGAAAAACTATTGATATCACGTAAAGAAAATTAAATTTTCTGTTTATATTGAAACAATATTTGATTTAGTTTGGCCAAAAATAAGTTTTTCTCTAAAAATTGCATAAACCCTAATATTTTCTCGTGTCTCCTAAATCCACATCTTAAGTTGTTCTAAACCAGTCCTCCCATTTGTTTTAACTCTTACCTCTGTTTATTTTTCAGTGTGTGTGCACAATTCAGTGCCTTTCATAGGATTCGGCTTCCTGGATAACTTTTTCATGATCCTCGCAGTACGTATTACATCAACACCAACTACTTCTCTTGATGTCTGTGCTCCTGTTACATTATCTCTACCATAGCATGCTTATGTTGCTTTGCACGTTTCTTTGAGCCTGTGGGTTCATTCAGTCTTTTCTATTCTTTCGCGCTGTCCTGTTTCTAGGGTTAACATTGATGCACCACGTGATACAAGGTTGCATATCGCCTACATATATTTATCCATTTGGCTCAAATAATCATATTATAAACACGAATGGTACAACTTTTAATAATTAATTAATTTAATTTTAAGAAAAATCAAATTTTATTCATGGAGAAATGGGAATTCCTTCTGGAAAACACAGGAAATTTTATATTTAAAAAATAGTGGCAACCCTGAATATCCAATTATTTTTTTTATCATTTTAACTCGATGTGTAAAATAGATAGTATTCGTTTATTTACAAGATAATTATTATTTAAAATACTGAATCCTTTCTCACCCTTATTTATGTTGATGCTCCATAATTATTTTTACTTGGTTATTATTGTTTGGATCAAAAGCTACAGGAAGAATCTTCTTATCCACTGGGTCAAAAGGTTACAAGATCTACTCCCTCGTACTTATACGCCGATATATTTGTTTGAAGCCGTCACTTTCAACAAAGAAGTGTAATATTGGCAGCTACATTAAGATAGCTATAGTAAGAGTGAACTTATGTCAATATTAACTACCCCCATATTTATTGTGTACGTTATTTAAGGTGGGATGTAAATTAACGCAAGTCTAGNTTTTTTTTTTTTTTTTTTAGCAAAATACATTTTTGTTCAAAATATTGCTTCATAAGATACTTATAGGTTTAATTTTCTACATATTATATTAATATCAACATTTATTGAATATTTATCATGGGTGTAGTGTCATTTTATAGTAAAATTTTAAATGGAAGAGAAACCCTAAACTCGCGTTTACTTCCATTCTTGCTAATGACGGGGAGATCGGGGTTCGAGTCACGGTCGGGTCTATTAAGGGTGGCGTTTCTTAAAATGGTTTCCCCCTCTCCTTCCACGCAAATGCAGTTATATTACCTCTAAAATGCTTCCTCCTTCATTTCTGCCCCATTACAGTAATTATCATAAATGCATATAACCTGATCAGGTAGTAAGACGCGGTGATAATAAAAAAAATCACTCATTTCACCTTTTGGTTAAAAGATTCTTCCTATCGCTCTTCTACATTGAAGACCTGGGTTGACCTGTATCGGCTAGAACAGTTTGTTAAGGGCGCCGCCTATTTGAAGGGGCTGCAGGAGAGTTGCGGCCGCACGAATTGGTTACCTCCATTGAACAACAAGAACTAAGGAAGTTTTGGTATTACGAGGGATGTTAACATGAGACGATGATAGTTTGTATCTGAATTTTTAGACAACATGATAGAAAGCTTAGGTGGACGTAACTAATACCCTCCCCCCGCCTCTCTCTCTCTCTCTCAAGTGAGTGGACCGCAATTCGTACGTGTCTCTCAAAAAGCCGGACCGAAACTCCTAACATGATTTCAACATTACCAGGTCACAACTCACATCTTGAAGGAAAGTATCCTAACACTGGGTTATTTATTATGGGAATGGCTGTTCCAGAGCCTCAAAACCCCTAAAACAATCTTAAATTATCTTAGAATAATTTATTGTGACACTTTAAAAAAAAATTGCTTTATTAATTGGAGGAAGGCTAGATCTGTATACTTTGATCACAGAAATGCGATATTTGCAAGTAAAACATCCTTGAAAATAATATAATTTTAACTTTTCTTTAATTTATTTAATTTTAAAACTTGAAATGGGAATGGCAGTCTAGCTCAACATGAGACTAGCGCGTTAGCTAACTAAGCCACCGAGGCGGGTGGGGTTGCTATAAGAGTTGAAGAGGTGACTCTTTGAGTCGACTTCTCAGAGATTCATTCTGAACGAACCTGCCCTATAACTATTTTACAATTTTGGATTTATTTTATTGCCCATTGGAGAGTAGTAATGATGGCGAGACAAACGTTAATATTCAACTAAAGCAGATCTAGTTTTTGGAATAGCTTGCAGATGCATAGTATCTTTATTATTTCTACCTTCAACACAAGGTCAATTAGCGGCTCAGTCTAAGGAACAGGGTCGAGACAGTTTGTTTAGAGGAAGTGCACCCGTATTAAAAGGGTAAGGGAATGAGGAAAACACAGTGACACCATACATGTGGAACCCCCCTCCCAGTGCACCTGGCCGAGATTTGAACCACAAACTTCCCGTAAATGGCAAGTTTTTCTCCTTGAACCACGTGCCCACCTGTTCAGAGATGCGTGACATTGTGTTTTGAGGTGATTACCTGATGGTCAAGGGGTAAGGTATCAGACTTATGTGCTGGGGATCCGGGGTTCAATCCTCGGTCCCGGCACAGATTTATCTGATTGACAAACCCTTCCTTCACCTCTGTTAAGACATCTTGTGAATGTGGGGAATGCCAGGCAGCCACCGTGGTTCGGATTCCACGTTAAACTGTAGGTCCTTCATTTCATCTCACAATCACCCTACCATTACACATTAGCGTAAGTGCGTATAACCCGAACGGGTAGTAAGACGCGGTGCTAATAATAATAATAAACAGCGTAGCAGGGTATTTGTTCAAAAAATCTATGTTTTTATAACATTTAACACATTGCAAAAGAAAAGTTGACAATGATATAAAAACTATATTGTCTATCTATTATAATATAGCACAAAGACAAATTTTCAGGGAGAAAAGTTATACTTTAGTTATCAGCCAGACGAAAATAGTGTAGAACAAATGGCTTTAGATTAGTTAGGTGATAATTGGAATTTAAGGTCCAAACAATATAACATAATTCTGCTTGATTCTTTGTTTCTACACTTTTGTAGTCCTTTAATCTCCTCCTCTAACACATTAAAAGTAATATTATTTACACTCGTATTCCATTATATTTCCTGTTTTTGTTCTTTATGTTTATATTTGTCCTTATACAGTATATAATGTATCCTGTCATTCTATACTATTTTCTTTATCGCCCCCCCCCCCTTTTTTTTTGTTCTTTTACTTGGAGAAGGTTGCCTTCCTATTGGAGAGTTCTGATAAAATGTAACCTAGATCTAAATAATGTTTTCTTTGAGAGGCAACAAACGATTCTTTGTCCAGTAGCAGCAGTATGAAATCGGAACTGGGTTTATCTTTTTCTTGCTCAAGTCGGTATTTGTTTAAATTTTTGCTTATGCTCCTATCTCTTATTTCGTCCACCGTTCCTCAATATATTTACAAAAGAAAATAAGCGTGTGTGCGAAGCTTAGAAAACTTGGACTTTGCTTCAAATANGGGTTCAATCCTCGGTCCCGGCACAGATTTATCTGATTACCAAACCCTTCCTTCACCTCTGACAAGACATCTTGTGAATGTGGGGAATGCCAGGCCTCCACCGTGGTTCGGATTCCACGTTAAACTGTAGGTCCTTCATTTCATCTCACAATCACCCTACCATTACACATTAGCGTAAGTGCGTATAACCCGAATGGGTAGTAAGACGCGGTGCTAATAATAATAATAATAATAATAATAATAATAATAACTTTGACAATAATAAAACTTCTACATTAAAGAGACAGCTAAAATACACATTTTTTTTTGTTTACAATTTATCTCATTATTTACTGTTATATACGATATCAATTTACATTCACATGATAAATATATTTAGGAAATTAATTAAATGTTATGATAATTTGAATAATCAACTTGGGGAAAATTGTGTTAAACACTTGTTTCAATTTGATAGCACTTTCTAAATTATATCTACTATCTAGAGTTATACAAATACTCAAAATATGAATGGTTTACTAACATAAATTTTAAAACCATTCCATTTCCGCGCATCCTAAAATAAGATATAATTAAACGTGTGTCAATTTTCCTAACTATTTTTAGTAATTTTGTTGTTGTTAAAGACTACAACTAAGACCACATATTACGTTGGGGCGTCGTTTTCTGGAACTTCAATATCCTTAATAAAACTTACAGCGTCATGTTGGCGCCACCAATTACGGAACTACTCTGGCTTCTTATGTTGTCCCCAATAACGCATAGCTACAGTACAGTCGTATTTTCAAAAGAAGACAGCTGACAGCTAGAAAAGCTACTAGATATATCTTTACGTGTTCGTACGTAAAGTCTTGTGATTTACAGCTTTCACTATTGATAAGGCCTATATATTATTAATATCTATTCAGCTATAAAATGTCACCTTTAAAAACAGAGTCTGCGAGTTGAAAACCGAATGGCGACATAAAACGTAGTTGTATATTCATTCCAATGAAAACCAAACTTTTAAATTGGTTTCATTTGTTATTCAGTTTCAATGAAACCACACGTCACGTAAGTGTCTAGAAGAATATTCATAGAAGCCAGGTTCTTACCGTATAATTTTGGGGGTGGGATTTTCGACAATATAGTTTCTCAAACGTACCCCAGACAAGTTCTGGTGCTTTTCTTTATAATTCACCCTCTTTGTTGTGTGTCTTTTGACTATACCATTTGATCCACTTAAAGATAGCTCATTACAATTCAGTTTTCATAGAAAGAGCCTTTTTAAAAATACAAATAGTTTTTTGCGCCCAAAATTGATAGTTATTTTGTGCTATTTGTGCTATTTTAGAGGTATTTATGATGTATATCAAAAGTGACAGCTGCAGATAATATGGCTTGATGTATGAATACGTGAAAGTAGATCTAGTAGTTTCCTTTGAAAATTGGACTTTATTTTATTTTGTTTAAAGATTTCCCAAGATTTTTTCTCTAATTTATTTGCGGTATTTAACGTGTACTTTCTGAACCAACTGATTATATCAGCACACGACTTATAAACTAACTTAAATCTAGCACAGACACAACAGCCAGCCTTCATCACTGTGAAAAGGGAAACCCACATTTCACCAATGATACATTTTTCGGCCATGCCAGGAATCGTACTCGGGACCCTTAGCTCAGCAAACAGACACGCTACCAACTGAGCTAAACTGTCAGACGATTTCCCTAGGACTGTCAGGAATTCGTCACCCAATTTGGTTTTATCACCGCGTCTTACTACCCGTTCGGGTTGTACACTTATTACCTAACTACGTTAATGGTTTTGGGAATAAGGAAGGTTAAGTTTAAAGGAAGTGTACCCGCATTTGCATGGTGAGAGAGTGTAAAACCATTCCGGAAAACCCACCCTTAGTGCACCTTAACGAGATTCGAACCTTGATCTTCCCCTCCTCGGTAGTCTAGTCTACTGCGAGAGTAGCGCGTTAGACCATGCGGCCACCGAAGTGGATCACCCAGCTGTTGTTACTACGCTCTAGTGGGAGTATGTTTTGTAGCTGCTCAAAGAAAAGTGGCCTCTTCCAGGGTTTCATGCTCCCTAACTTTGCACCTCAGGTGTATTCTATACCATCCATCATCCTGCCTATTGTTGACTCACATATTTATAGTAAGAATTAAAATTAGTAATCGTTCAATTTAGATGTTACTGTTAAAAAAAATATAAATTGAAAGAAAAATCTGTTACTATAGGTTGATTTAGATAGGAAGATCAGTATCTGGTGGTTACTAAAGTTACTAAAACAATTTTAATAAATTCATACATCAACTCATACCATCTTCAGCTTTCACTTTTGATAAATGGTATCAATATATATAAAATAACACAAATATGTTTGAATTTTCTTAACTGTTCTTCTAACCATAAAGAGGCTCTATAACCTACTCTGATGTTTAAAATGGCGGTTTTAACCTACTGGTCCTGATAAACAAATGCGTGGGCTTTGGACCCAGTTCTAATCGTTCTCAGATTTCATCATCAGCTCACTTTTCACTGGTGGGTGTTTTAATTTAGATGTTCACTACGAATATATTCTTGAGCAAACATTTAGACAATAGTATTATGTTTTCATTTAAAAATATTTATTAACTTATTTAATTTAAATCAAAATTTTTCAATAACTAAAAAATAATACATTTTGTTAGATTGGGCCCGTAGGATCCTTGTGCCCCAGGCGACTGCCCTTCTTCCAGGGGTAACAATTCGCTTAGAATAATAACCCCCGCCTACACCAGTTGCCCACAGCAGTCTGCCCGGTGTCTCGTACAATATGTTGGAGTTCTTTGTCCCGGCTGTTTTACAAAATGTAAGACACGCGTTCCCGTTATTGTGTTTTCCAAATGACCGTCTGACGTATATATCTTTGTGTTGCCTGCATATTTTATTTCAAAGCTTTGAGGGTGGGGGGTTGGGTGGTTTCTGCCTCTCCCCTTAAGGCCAGTAATGTATACGTCATACACTTGGCATGGTATATTTACCAACTGAGAATATGCGTTCAAAAAAAAGCGTACGAGTTAAAGCGGGCGGAATTAACACGAATACAATACCCGCTTCGGTGGCTGCATCGTGACGCACAACCCGCGTAGTAGATTATAATGTCGATGATGGGGTAGATCGAGGCTCGAGTGAACCAAGGAGAAATTTTCCAAAATGGTTTTCCACTCTCCCTCCACGCAAATGTGGGTTCACTTTCTCTAAATATAGCCTTCCCGATCCTTGAAACTATTAGCGTAATTAGTACATAAGCGTATAACACAAACGAGTAGTAAGATGGGGTACTAAAAAAAATCAAGCTATGTTATGGTCTTATTTTCATTTATGTGAAAAGTCTAAACTCTCAGTTGCCACAGTGGCCTAAATACAAATATAACAATTATATTTATATTGGAAGGGAATTAAAGATGTCGGTCCCATGTCAATTGCTGCATGTGAACGAACCCTGGAAGGTATGTGAAAATACCTTTCCCGGCAAAATTGGTAAGCTCTTTCGCTCTTGCTCGTAGAAAATTCTCGTGTCCTATATATATATATATATATATATATAATCAATCGGTTCATAAAGTGCCAGTCAAATACCTCTAATAAATAAAAAATTAATATGTATACTCTTGGTCCATTTAATTAATGATGTAAAGAAAAATTATATCGTAATCCATAAGGAAATAATATTGGAAGCTAATGATAACATTTTTAATAAATAAATCAAGTAAAAACATTGTTTACATAAGGCTGAATTTGAATGAATTTCAATCATTGTTGGTTGTCGAAAGTAGGCCTCCTATAAAAGTCAGGTATTAGCTGTATAAACTGTAGGATTTTCGACAAGTACACTCCGTTTACTCTGAAAGGTACCTTAACGTATTACATTATGACACTATCTCATAAGATAGTGCAGGGATGTGAATACTTACAAGAGGGACAAATAAAAATAAATGGCATGGTACACCACAAACTTTCTCTCGCTTTAATCTTAAAATAAAACTATCTACTAAAAACTCATAAAATTTGTGAAATGAAATAGGTCTATACATTGTTGTAGAAACACTATACTAAGTATCATAAATAAAATAACATACTCTGTTATTTACTTACTCTATGGCATTAGGAAATAACATACTCTGTTATTTACTTACTCTATGGCATTAGGAAATAGGAATACTGCTACAGGGAAATTGAGAAAAGAGAAACATCTTTATCCACCAAAGAACATGAGAATCTAATTAATTTTCAAAGATCTGAATTAAAAAGTATATATATTTCCTTATAGCTCAGAAATGGTTGGTTTTCCAAAAATATATTTTAAATAAAAGAGTTTTATCTTTAATAGTAGTATAACTTTACAATGATGAGTTATTTCTTATCTCAAATAGTTGCGGAGAAATTAAGAAAATTGGAAAATTTCCCTCCTGCAAAGTACCCTCAAAGTCATTTTCATGAGAAAATTAGAATTTCTATCATGTTTATAATAATAAACAATATTTAGATATAGAGTTTAATCAAAACCATTAACTAATTTTTAGGAAGTCTATTTTTTCTCTTCTAGCCCTTTAGTAAACTATCCTTAATTTTAGGGTTAGATATCTAATTCCAAAAAACCCTCAGGGGGAATTTATGAAAACCCAAGATACCAAGTTTCAACCCAATCAATAAAATAGTTCAGCCTCTGGCCAGAGGTACAGACAGACGGCATTGAAAAAACACTTTTTTTATTTCATCATGAAACGTCGACATTTATCAAAATCTAGAGTTATATATTTTTTAAAATCACAATACTTTCTCTCTCAATTGTCGAGAGAAAGTAAAAATGAGATAGAAAAAAAGAAGAAAAATGGGTGGGCCAAATACTTTAATTTATTAGTCTTTCTTCAAAATTAACAACAATATATATTATATAATTACACATGAATTAGTTTAAATACATTGAAAATGCAAAACCATCATAAATACTTTAGTGGCTTAATATGTTAGCGACCCTTAGACCTTTGTAACAATGCCCTTAATTCCCAACGAACTAAGGCTGGTGCACAACAAAAGGGATATAATAATTGCAGAGGAGCCGATAGGATAATCACAAAAGTAAATAGGCTGTACACAGGTCCATTTATTTTCTGTTTCCCTGAACTCACTCTTCAACTATGTTGTAATGAGGACAATTATATGTACCTTGGTTGCCAGTGAGAAGGATATAACATGAATATTTGATATAAAGAAATATTTCAGAAAATAACATTTTATTTATTGAAATTGAATAAAGAGATATTAAATATTGAACAGTAACAAAAATTTGCATATATATATATATATATATATATATATATGTGAATTTTACAACAAAAACCATAGTTGCGGGCAATTTATTACCGAAATCGGTAAGTTACTAATATTTCTTCTTTAATGGCAATACCAAACCTCTCAAGCCAAACAGGCTATAAGTTACTCATAAATAAATAACTTTCTTATAAAGCTTTTCAAGCCAGACAGGGTATAAGTTACTAACATTCTTTCTAACCAGAATACTACAGCTCTCACGCCAGACAGGCTCCAAGTTACTCATAAGTCACTAACATTATAAAGCTTTCAAGCAAGACAGGATATAAGTTACTAACAAGTTACTAACAAACAATACTAACACTCTCACGCCAGACAGGCTTTAAGATACCAACATTTTCAAAATTCTACGTCTTGTAAAAATTGACAAATTGAATACCCTGCTAACCCAGATGGAGTTTTTACGTTACACAAAACTAAACTGAAGATAAACATTCTTGAAAATGTCGTATCTAAAAGGATTAAAGTAATACGTGATATCCCTATAACAAAAATTTGCATATATATATATATATATATATATATATATGTGAATTTTACAACAAAAACCATAGTTGCGGGCAATTTATTACCGAAATCGGTAAGTTACTAATATTTCTTCTTTAATGGCAATACCAAACCTCTCAAGCCAAACAGGCTATAAGTTACTCATAAATAAATAACTTTCTTATAAAGCTTTTCAAGCCAGACAGGGTATAAGTTACTAACATTCTTTCTAACCAGAATACTACAGCTCTCACGCCAGACAGGCTCCAAGTTACTCATAAGTCACTAACATTATAAAGCTTTCAAGCAAGACAGGATATAAGTTACTAACAAGTTACTAACAAACAATACTAACACTCTCACGCCAGACAGGCTTTAAGATACCAACATTTTCAAAATTCTACGTCTTGTAAAAATTGACAAATTGAATACCCTGCTAACCCAGATGGAGTTTTTACGTTACACAAAACTAAACTGAAGATAAACATTCTTGAAAATGTCGTATCTAAAAGGATTAAAGTAATACGTGATATCCCTACGAAGCTTATTTTATATAGTTGTAAAGGTTTTAAATTTAAATATTAATTTGCCAAAACAGAATTTCGAAAATACAACAGCCAAAAGGGAATTTCGTACCTTCTAAAAACATCCCGGACACCTATGTGTGTCCGAGGACCTGATCCTAACAAGAGTATTTCGTCCATCTGGACCACACCATTATATACAAAATTATTCTAGCTCAGAGAGGGGGAAGAGGGGTAAACAAAACACAGGCAAACACAAAACACTGCAGAGAGGGAGGGGATAAATAGACGACGGTAGAATAACGTAGCAGCTGGTAGATTGTTCTAGACCAAATGTTTTAACATATCACCTTCTTGCGCGTGCGCGCCACAATTTTCTCAACATGCTCCGCAATAATGCACAGTTCAGTCTTGCATGATTTTCACTCGTTTAGTTGGTCAGTTAAATTCATTGCGGCATGTTATTTTTGTGCGGGGAGTACATTAGTGAGGCGAAGCTGCTGAATGGGGAACGGTGAATTTACTAGTTTTAGTTCCAATAGTGTCCAGTCTTGCTTTAATTTATTAACCGTTGTAGCTTTACGGTAATAAACGCTACACCTTTAGATAAGATACATAACACATAAATGTATTATGAACACATATAATTTCTAAAATTAGTTCACTTCTCTATAACCTTCAAACACATAATTATATACTTATTCTTAAATGTATTTTGAACACAGTGAAGATACATAATACATTACCCAGAGTTTTGTTAGAACCCATGTTTGTCCCACTTTCACGTCACGCAAATGTTGATATATTTCCTTTAAATTCGACCTTCCTAATCTCTATCCAGAAGTAAAGTTGTCCGATGCCTTGGCTCACTTGATAGTGGGTCTGAAAAATATATTTTCTCAAGGAATCTTGAGTAACGTTAATAGATTCCAACAAAGCGGTGCTGTCCCGCAATAACAAACATAATAATTATTCTTGTCAAACCATACGATAATAATATTAAATGTAGTTGATTGCGAATAGACCAATTGGGTAGTTAGACGGGGCGTTAGAAAAACTAGCCCTAATCACGTTTTAAGATGAGTGGTATGGCACACATCAGAGACATTTTCTTTTCTTTTGGTAACCTGGTGGTCTAGGGGTAAGGTGTCAGACTTCTGTGCTGGCGGCCGGGGTTCAATCCCCGATACCGGCACAGATTTATCTGATTGCCAAACCCTTCCTTCACCTCTGACAATACATCTTGTGAATGTGGGGAATGCGAGGCCACCACCGTGGTTCGGATTCCACGTTAAACTCTAGGTCCTCCATTTCATCTCACAATCACCCCACCATTACACATTAGCGTAAGTGCGTATAACCCGAACGGGAAGTAAGACGCGGTGCTAATAATAATAATAATAATTATTCTTTTCTTTATGTAAATCATATTTATAACTCTTAAGACATGTGGAACGAAATAATATACATTGTTATAGAAACACTCTTACATAATTATATTATGTGCATTTTAAACTCCTTATTTTCCAAAGCTTTATTTAAAATAATATTTCCCTCTATCGTGGCAAATATTGGTTTTGAGAAATATTTCTTCAAGTTAAAGTTGTTTACTTTAAACTTTTAATAGTACTACAACTTTGCAATGATAAGCTATTTCGTAGCTCAAATAGTTGCGAAGATATTTTAAAGTTGTACATTTCCGATTATTTAAAGTACATCAAAGTCATTTTCCTGGGAATGGGAAATGCTCCATTTGATTTGTAATTTTAAATTGTGACTAGATAATAAGTTAATAAAAAAATATTATTTCCACCCTTAAGAAAACTACTCTTAATTTTAGAGTTGGATAGATAATTCCTAAAATCCTTCTGTGGAGGTTTTATCATGATCGGTAAAATGTATTTTAGGATTTAGTCCCATTTTCAGACAGACATACAGACAGACGGCATTGCATAAAAACACTTTTTCGGCTTCAGGTCATTAAATGTCGACATCCCTCAAAATCTTGAATTATTTTTTACAATTACAATACTTTCTCTCTCTACGGGGGTTGCCAGAAGGTAACAATTCATTAAACCTTGAGTTTTAGAACGCAGAGTAAAGATAAACCATTAGCCAATTAAACTCCGCCTGTCCATTTATTTCGCAAAGCACGTCAACATGATAAACCACGTGCTACAGCCGTGTGTACATTCATCTGACAGACAGGCTGCCACATTTCACTCGTAATAATTATAATCTGTGAGTGGAGTTCTACACTCTGATACGTTCCAAGCCGAGCTTCCCAACCTTTTAATGGACACAATTGGTTGGCTTTCATGATAAATTCATATTTATTATTTGTTTCGTATGAATCATTCAGATGGAAATCAAATCCATAATAGTTATAGATGATTTGTTTTTATTTATTTTTTAACACCTCGTCTTACTACCCGTTCGGGTTATAGGCTACGCTTATTTACTAATTACGATAATGAGTTAGGGATGAGAAAGGTTGAATTTATAGGATGTGTACCCGCACCTGCGTAGAGAAAGAGAGAGAGCGGGAAACCATTTAGGGAAAACCACCCTTAGTGCACCCGGCCGATATTCAAACTTCGGTCTCCCCATCATCGGCGGTCTAATCTACTGCGAGAGTAGCGCTAAACCATGTAACCACCGAAGCGGTTTTGATGCTTTATTACTAGTCTATCTACGGCGAGAGTGTAGGTAGCAGCTAGCAGAAGGTTCTTTATTACAAACATTGGCTGGAAATATTATTAAAATTGTTTGATAATACTATTTATTGATAATAGTATTAACAAACACATAATTAAATAATTCTGAATAGGTTGGCGTTAGTGACCTTCAACCAAAGTTTGCAATAAATAACCTTCTGCTAGCTGTCACCATCTCTCCTACTTTACAATAGCAGAAATGTATGTTAAGCCATGATGCTTTGCGGCATAAGCTAGAAATCAATTTCAACTTATTTTACTTATTGTTGGATAAACACCGCTTTCATATTAATGTACAGTGCCGGTTTTACGTATGTGGGGACCTCGGGGCTACAGACAGTGTGGGGAGCCTTTGTATGTATGTTTTTTAGAACCTTGTCTTACTACCTGCTCAGACTATACGCATGTAAGATAATTACGTTAATGAGTTGTTGGAATGAGAAAGTTTTGATTCAGAGGAAGTGTATCCATTTCAAATTTGAAGCTGAAAGATGCCCTTATCTCAAACTCCAAATGACTTTTGGAGGCATTCAATTTTCAAAAATATGTTGGAAAAGACCACATCACATACCTTTTAGTCATTGAAGGAGGACCACTCCAAATTTCTTCTGGAAGCATCCAAATTTAAAAAGGGGTTTAGGGGTATGTGGAGATTACGTCAAATAATTTATAAAAAACTTATTTTTAAAATTTTGAAAGGAGGACCACTCCAAATAGTTTATAGAGACATCTAATTTTCAAACCTTTATCGAGTAGGAGATGGTGGAAGGGTGGTGGTGGTGGTGGTGGAAAGCATGTCCATAACACTTTTTTTTCTTGGCCTTCCCAACACAAATACGGTTCCGCTACCATTGTATTGGTAGCTGTAGATAATATACAGTATACAAATTACAATTATTACAAACTACTTGTAGCCACAGCCACCAACTCAACCCAACCCAACCCAACCTCGAGATTATGCCGTGCCAGGCGTTTCTGAGTAGCGTTTTAATCGCGGGATTTTTTTCAGCTTAGTATATCAGGTCTTCGGTGTTCACTTTATCATCCATTAACTTCATCTTTTACATAAAACGAAGCACACCAGCAACAAAACATACAACCTTTTCAACACAACTTCCTGAGAAAATGAACAGGCGGACGCGCAATGATGGAAAGTGGCGGCATCTACTGGCGGCGTGTGAAACAACACCCCAACACGAGCGACGGCAACTAGTTGCTCGAGTGGGCAACTGCAAGCCACTACAGTTATTATTATTATTATTATTAGCACCGCGTCTTACTACCCGTTCGGGTTATACGCACTTACGCTAATGTGTAATGGTAGGGTGATTGTGAGATGAAATGAAGGACCTACAGTTTAACGTGGAATCCGAACCACGGTGGCGACCTGGCATTCCACACATTCACAAGATATATTGTCAGAGGTGTAGGAAGGGTTTGGAAATCAGATAAATCTGTGCCGGGACCGAGGATCGAACCCCGGCCGCCAGCATAGAAGTCTGACACCTTACCCCTAGACCACCAGGTCACCCACTACAGTTGCCACGTGTGAAAGTAGCCTAATATGTCATTATTATTATTATTATTATTAGCACCGCGTATTACTACCCGTCCGGTTTATACGCACTTATGCTAATGTGTAATGTTAGGGTGATTGTGAGAGGAAATGTAGGACCTACAGTTTAACGTGGGATCCGAACCACGGTGGAGGTCTGGCATTCCACATATTCACAAGTTGTGATTAGTACATGTATTGTCAGAGGTGAAGGAATGGTTTGGTAATCAGATAAATCTGTGTCGGAACTGAGGATTGAACCCCGGACTCACAAGTCTGACACCTTACCCCTAGACCACCAGGTTACCAATATATTTCCATACTATTGTACTGTGTCTGGAAATAATAATTACAGAACCAAAATGACACATCCGCTTTCTTTTTAAAGAATGATTTCAAATATCCACACAACAGTAAACGCAGCTCTCTGCTTGTGTCTCGCCTTGTAGGCGCATGCTCATTGTTTGAGTCGTTTGGTTTTGAAATTTGACTGGCTCTCCCAAGCAGTTTTTATGGAGGAGTGCGGACATAGCTGAAATTATTTATATTAGTGCAGAGAGACCAACGAAGCTCGAGCTGATTTCTTGTGATTGGATTAAAACTAGTTCGTGACCACATTTCAGTTCTGCTCTTGATTTTCGGCAAACATAAGACTCTACGGTAAGTCTAATGGTCTAAGGCGTCACTCTCGCAATATATTGGACTGCCGATGTCAGGCAAACCGCGATTCAGATCCTAATCGGGTGTACTTGAGATGATTATTCGCACAGGGGTTTCTTCCTCTCCGTACATGTAAATGTGGGTATACTTCTACCAAATTCAACCTTCATCATCACTTAACTTAAAGATTTTTACTCAACAAATGCCTGAAATTAAAAATTACAATGTTTTTAAAATCAGATACCTATATAACGTCCATTGCCGGCTGTACAGTACATAATAAAAACTACCCCTGAAAGATAAAATTGGGGGTACAATATGGTACACGCCCCTTACCGGGGTAGTAAAAAACTTTAAGTAAAATAAAATTGAAAGAGAGAGAAAAGGTAATATAAACCAGCACGAACCTAGTTCGACAAAACAACTTAAGATACCTCAAATAACTTATTTAAGTTAGAGCCTGGCTCCGCGAAACGAAAAAAACCCTTCATTAGCCTGGAAAGAAAAACTAATTAGCGGGAGTAGGGAGTAGCCCCGGGAACTTTTTTTTTGTTATCACCGTATCTTACTTACTACCTGTTCGAATTGTGTGCATATTTTATAATTACTATAACGGGGTAAGGATGAGGAAGGAGGCATTTTAGAGGTAAACCACCCGCATTTGCATGGCAGAAGATTGGGAAACTATTCAGGAAAAAACCACCCTAAGTAGACCCGACTGCCCCAATCTCTCCGTCTTCAGTAGGCCAGTCTAACACGAGAGTGACGCCTTAGACCATTCGGCCACTGAAGCGAGTTCCGGGGACTTGGTACATATGTGTATAGGCCTATCAGACACAGCGACAAAAATAAAAGATAAAGCTGTGTAAACAAAAATATACCCATTTGTTTAAAATCCGCACATGAATCAGTCATTAAAATAAACAAAATTATTTTTAATTTGTATATTTAGCACCAAAATAGTTTGATTTGTTCTTATTACCTTCGACACAATGACTAATAATGGCTTTAAGATAGATGGAAGGGTTAATAAGTTTGTTCAGATAATGTGCACCCGTATTATTGTAGAGAGAAAGAGAGAAAAAATACCTTCCCCAAAAACTCAATAGAGATTCGAACCGACAATCCAGTCTATTGCAAACTTGTCACCTTAAACCGTGGGGCCATTAGTACGGATATCTACTAGGCTAGTAACTATTTAATCCAATATACAAGGATGAGGAGGGTGACTTAGAGATAATTCACACGTATTAGCACAAAAAAAAATGCAAAACCCACGTTGAAAACCACATGTGGCAAAAAAAAAAAACTTTCCAGGCCGCCCAGTCGGGTTAAAAACTTTGACCTCCGTATCTACCCTGATCAAGTATAATGCTACCAATAGTTCTCAATCTGGGTGTGTGTGGGACACTTATAAAATTACGTTAAAAATCAGCTAAGAATTGAAGATCTTTATTATATTAATAATCGACCTCAGTGGTCTTGGGGTAAAGTGCTTGCCTCCGGGGTTGACGGATCTTTCTCGAGCGGTAAAAACCCATAGCACATCTTCCTTCTGAGGTGAAGTAATGCCGTCGGTCCCATGTCGATGTTATCATGGTAGAAGAACCCTTGAATGCCATGAATGTATGTGAGTGCACCTTTCCCGGTAAAATTGGTACACAGACCCTCTCGCTCGTGGTTTTTGTATAAAATAAAGAAATGACTTGAAAACAAAACTTTTTAAATATTGTCTTATAACTATTTCATAAATAAATGGGGGGCGATTCGATGATCTACTAAAGTGAGCGTTATCTGAAAAATGTGCAAGACGACTGCTTTAGACTACTCGGCTACCGCTTTTTGTTCAGAATGTTACAAATTCAATAATTTTCATTAAATACAAACTTTAAGAACTATATCATATTTTTCTCAGTTTTTCATGTCTTACTACCCTTCCAGGCTAACATAATATTGACACAGATGGGGTATGAATAAGTTAGGATTAATTTAGAGATAATTTACCCGCATTTGCATAGAGATTGAGAAAAAATTTATGGGAAACCAACCTCGTAGCAGACAGATGGTATTTGAACCCCGACTCCCCCCATCTCTTGCAAATCAAACTATATGGTCCCGACATTTAGTCCGCGTGCCCACTGATGATGATGATAATAATTACTACAGAAAAATTAACAACATGTAGCCGAATGAAAGTGAATCAACCCAGTGTTTTGTAAGCTCTCGTATTATACACTTGCTGGCTGTATTAATCTTAACTCACGTTCTGTATTTACCTCCCCCTTCTTTGGTAAGCTACGATGTCTGGCTGTATTAATCTTGACTCACGTTCTGTATTTACCGCCCCCTTCTTTGGTAAGCTACGAGCACTGGCTGTATTAATCTTGACTCACGTTCTGTATTTACCTCCCCCTTCTTTGGTAAGCTACGATGTCTGGCTGTATTAATCTTGACTCACGTTCTGTATTTACCGCCCCCTTCTTTGGTAAGCTACGAGCACTGGCTGTATTAATCTTGACTCACGTTCTGTATTTACCTCCCCCTTCTTTGGTAAGCTACGATGTCTGGCTGTATTAATCTTGACTCACGTTCTGTATTTACCGCCCCCTTCTTTGGTAAGCTACGAGCACTGGCTGTATTAATCTTGACTCACGTTCTGTATTTACCTCCCCCTTCTTTGGTAAGCTACGATGTCTGGCTGTATTAATCTTGACTCACGTTCTGTATTTACCGCCCCCTTCTTTGGTAAGCTACGAGCACTGGCTGTATTAATCTTGACTCACGTTCTGTATTTACCTCCCCCTTCTTTGGTAAGCTACGATGTCTGGCTGTATTAATCTTGACTCACGTTCTGTATTTACCGCCCCCTTCTTTGGTAAGCTACGAGCACTGGCTGTATTAATCTTGACTCACGTTCTGTATTTACCTCCCCCTTCTTTGGTAAGCTACGATGTCTGGCTGTATTAATCTTGACTCACGTTCTGTATTTACCGCCCCCTTCTTTGGTAAGCTACGAGCACTGGCTGTATTAATCTTGACTCACGTTCTGTATTTACCTCCCCCTTCTTTGGTAAGCTACGATGTCTGGCTGTATTAATCTTGACTCACGTTCTGTATTTACCGCCCCCTTCTTTGGTAAGCTACGATGGCTGGCTGTATTAATCTTGACTCACGTTCTGTATTTACCTCCCCCTTCTTTGGTAAGCTACGATGTCTGGCTGTATTAATCTTGACTCACGTTCTGTATTTACCTCCCCCTTCTTTGGTAAGCTACGATGTCTGGCTGTATTAATCTTGACTCACGTTCTGTATTTACCTCCCCCTTCTTTGGTAAGCTACGATGTCTGGCTGTATTAATCTTGACTCACGTTCTGTATTTACCTCCCCCTTCTTTGGTAAGCTACGATGTCTGGCTGTATTAATCTTGACTCACGTTCTGTATTTACCGCCCCCTTCTTTGGTAAGCTACGATGTCTGGCTGTATTAATCTTGACTCACGTTCTGTATTTACCGCCCCCTTCTTTGGTAAGCTACGATGTCTGGCTGTATTAATCTTGACTCACGTTCTGTATTTACCGCCCCCTTCTTTGGTAAGCTACGATGTCTGGCTGTATTAATCTTGACTCACGTTCTGTATTTACCGCCCCCTTCTTTGGTAAGCTACGATGTCTGGCTGTATTAATCTTGACTCACGTTTTGTATTTCTTCTTTGGTAAGCTACAATCTGATGATGCTAGTCTCGACTCACCTACTTTATTTACCGCCCCCTCCCTTCTCTGTCTATTTAAAGCCGACCTAATCGATGCGGTCAGTGTGTGGATGTTAATATTGGCTGTGTTGATGCCAACGTGACGTCATTGGGTGAAGGTAGTCACTGCCAGACGCGTTTATACCAACAAAACAACAATCAATGTTTTATTCCCAGTTTGCATGGGAAAATGCTTCAAGGTACTGTCTTTTTTTTTAAAACTGGAACTATTGATCAGTTTTAAAAATTATTCAAACTTTTCATATATTTAGACGTAAAGTCGTGTAATAAAATCAATGCTTATAAAATAATAATAAAATAAAATGTTTTCAATGCTGACCGCAAACATATAATTATCTGTTTTCTAAAAATTCCATCTTACAACGATCCTTCTACAGGAGTGACTCGGAGCTCACTATAGACGTCAGAGTGCGTCTGAGCCCCTTCATAGCGTCTCATTCAATGAATAATTTATTCCTGTGAATATTAAAGTTGCTAAAACTCTGAAATTCTTGTGATTTACGTTCTTGCAATAAGTAAGTTACGGTAATATTGATATACTTAGAGTTGGGAAAACACTGGTTCATCCCTCCCCTCCAAATATATTTCGTGTTACGCCCCTGTTGCCCATACTTCCACACACAATATGTGGAGAGGGAAATTTGATTGACGTCTGCTGTCCAACATACTCGAACTTTGTTAGGTCACGGCCATACTTGCGACCTGGTCGCCAGCACGTCAAGCAATGTCATTTATATGGGAGACCCAAAGTTTACGGCCACACTTGTAACCACTTCGCGGGGAATGCTTCTGGTTTCTTCCGGCCACGCTTGCGACCTTTTAGTTGAGTTGTATAACCAGTTTCCATCATTGCACCATGGTGTGATGATGAGTTGTTAGCCATAGCAGTTTCTAGATATCTGCAGAAGAAACGCAAATTTAAGAAATACGGTGTCCCTCCCAGTAATATGCAGAGACGTACTTATGGATATTTTCACTATTTTATTTCATGAACTCATAAGCGACCAAGATATATTTTTCAATTAGTTTAGAATGAGTGTAGCTTCATTTGACGAACTTTCCTTGTACGCGTGATAGGGAATTGAAAAGCAAAGAACTAGAATTAATAAAGCAATTCCAGTAAAAGAAAGAGTTACGGTAACATTGAGGTAAGACGAGACTCAGATTAGAGTGTAAAACAAATTATATTGTTGTGCAGTAATATATTAAGAAGTGATATAGCACGTGTTTTTTTACAGTAGAAATGTATCTGTTGTAAAATCTACTTGACACTAGGTATGAAAAAAAAGACAGGTTTTAAATACTGGAGTTTTGTTCTAATTGTTAGCAGAGGACACTCGGCTCGCTTTCATGCTCAGATGTTGGTGATTGCTCTTGATAGTGTTGGTGTTGAAATGGTTTGTGGCTGGGTTGACAGAGAAGTGGTAATAATTGGGTAAAATCAATTGTTTGGCTTTGGTTAGCATATGAACTTGGTTCATAATAGCTCATGACCTTAAAAATAGTTGAAATAGGGACCAAAATAAAGTTACCTATATTGACTTTGCAACAGGAAAAAAAGAGAAATAGTGATTTTTTGTTCCGTGGTTCCAGAAATGCATATAATGGTAATATCATTTTCACTACCACTCCAAGAAAAGAAAATACATATTTGTCACATAATTATCATACAAACAATTAAATTAAGACCCACACCATTGGGAAGGCAGATTAATCTTCAAGCTCACATAGTTTGTTGTTGCTATGATAGGGAGGTTTTGGTTTGAACCTTGTCTGAATGCACTGAAGTTGGTTTTACTAAATAGTTTCCCACTCTTCCTCTACGTAAATGCGCGTACATTTAATCTAAACCATACATTACTCAGACCTACTGCACTAGTGTAGATAAATGAATAAGTTGATCCCGGATGGCTGGTAAGAGCCAGAGTAGAAAAAAACTATAAGTAGTGCCTTAGGTTTTCTAAACTTAAGAAAATTTCCAATAATAGTTAAATATGCTTGATATAAACTGGACTGCCAATGACGGGGGATCAGTGTTCCAATCCTGGTCAGGTGTACTGTTGGTGTTAAAAAAAGTTTTTCCCTTTCCCTCCATACAAATGCAAGCAGAGTTATTTTTTAAGTTTAACCTTCCTCATTCCTAGCACAAGTGTAATTAGCACATATGCAAATAACCCAAACGAGTGGTTAGTATCAGGGCTATAAAAATATATATGTTTAAAATCTAAATAGGTAGTAAGCCTATACCCGCTCTTAATATCACTGGATTAACCTCTTTGATAATATAATAAACACTATTATATTTATTAATTATTTAAAGTTACGACCATCATCATCATTAGGTCAGCAATATAGCAATTAGTCTGCTGCAGCTCTCCACTTTTTCCTATCCTGGGTCAAATATTTTACATCTTTGTACCTTCTTCAGCTAAAATTGTCTCTTATCTGATTCATATTCTTTAGTTTTTGTCTCCCTCTTGAATTTATCCCTTCCACATCTTCAAAGTTCCTGAGTACAGATCTAAAGGTCCTGAGCTCGATCCCTGGCACATCAAATTATCTGTGCTGCAGTGGGTCTGGAGCAGGGTCAAACTCGGTCTAATGAGGACAAATGAGGAAATACTTGAATAAAGAAGTAGCAACTCTGGTTTATAAAACTAAGATTCACGGCTGAAGAGCGTGTTGTGCTGCCCACATGACACCCTCAGTTATTTGCAAATGTCACTTACATCACTGACGGCAGCGGCCTTTCGGTCGGTATAGCTCGCTTGTGGGCTCACAACATGGAGAGTGTGTTCCAACCTATAATGTTAATCACATACAGAAATATGATATATTTGGTTAGCGTGATCTAACCATTATCTTTATGTATAAGATATCCTAAACTAGTAGAGAGACAAACCATCCCATAGTTGGTTTTACAGTGTCATCGCTGTTTTTGGTTTTTAAACAAATCGTGATAAAAATGTACACATGTACACTACTGTGCTGCGAACGCACCCATAGTATTATTTCTCTCATTGCTGCTTTGTCTGCCATTGAGTCACATACCTCCATGGTTGTAGTTTTTTTGCCCTCCTTAGTGAATGTTTGCACTGTACTTATTAATAATATGATTGGGTTTTGCATTTTCCCATTAATAAAATTGTACTGTGTGAGAAACATGGTGAGTGAAAAGAGAAAAAAAGTGTTTCTTTCAATTGAAGAGAAAACTTCAAGACTTAAAATGTCAGTGACTTAAATGACTTAAAGAGTCAATGAAACAAGATACATTCAAATTAGGTGTGAGGTGAGTTACAGTTGGTGATTGGAAGAGGAAAAGAAGTGAGCTGGAAAAGTGGTGTCCCGAATGGGCCTCCAGTGAAGGGCAGAAAACCAATGAAGAAATGTGAATATGGAAAGGTGAGTGAAGCTTGTTCTTATAGTTCACACATGACAGGAATAAGGGTATGCCTATCACAGGGCCAAACCTTCAAGAGAAAGCTCTGATAATTTTTACAAGGAATTTAAATGAAGGGAACCTGATTTCACGGCAAGTATAGGTTGGCTTGACATCTGGAAAAAACGATACGGGATAAGGCAGCTCATTATCTGTGGTGAAAAATTATCAGCAAATTTGGAAGAAGTTTTTAAATTTAAAGCAGAATTTAATCATCTCATTGACAAGGAAGGATTATTGGTGAGCAGATATATAACTGTGATGAGACAGGCTTAAATTATAAAATGCTGCCTTCAGAAACTCTAGCTTCGCTGCCTGAAGAATCAGCTCCTCGGTGTAAACAAAGTAAGGAAAGATTTACGATTCTAGCCTGTAATAACGCTACTGGTAACCACAAAATAAGGCTTGCATTTGTCGGAAAGGCCAAAATTCCACGGGTTTTCAAAAATCTAGCTCCTACTATTTTTCCATTATTGTATAAGAACCAAAAGAATGCATGGAGGGATTCCGAAATTTTTCACTGGTGGTTTTTCAATTAATTTGTTCAGTCAGAAAAAATGTTGAGATCTCTAAATTTTCCAAGGAAAGCAATCCTGGTCCTTAATAATGCTCCATCTCATCCTGATGATAATTAATTGAGAAGTGGAGATAATAGAGTTTTTTTTTCCTCCAAATGTCGGCCCATGAACCAGGTTGTGCTTGATGCGTTGAAGAAAAGATATCGTTGTAAGCTTTTAACTACGCTAATTTGGACGATTGACGATGGAGATGGTATGCTTGAGAAGCTAAGGAAAGGCACCCTAAAAGCTGTTATTTATTATATTGCACAATCATGGGAAGATATTGACTCTCAAACTCTAGCAAGATCATGGAGAAAGTTGCTTTCAAAAGACGAATAGAATATTAACAAGAAATATTACAAGAAAATTGTGATAACCTGCTACCATTGTTACAACAAATTCCTGCCTGCAAAAAAGTGAATGAACAGAATATAGAGGAATGGGTGGAGAAAGACAAGCAATAATAACTGAATGACAATTTCATCATAGTTGTGGTGAATCAATAAGACAATGAAGATGTTGAAGATAATGACACTGGTACAGAGCTGATACTAGACAAAACAGAGAGAGTGGTTCATAGTGAAGCGGTCATAGCTCTCGATATGGCACTGTCTTATGGTGAGCAACAAGGAGAGGTAACTGCTACTGATGTCATGATATCAAGACTCTGGTGTAACATCAATGCTAGGAAACAAACTGCATTCACAATTCTTTTTTAAACTGTGACTTTTGAATTTTGCATACATGTTTGGTACTATACACAAAAAGTTGAATTTAATTACAGGTACCGCTTACAATAATTTAAATCCAAAGCTTTGCTTACATAAAATAAAAGTTCTGTAATTTATTGCATTACAATACTGTACTTGTACTGTAGAATAATTACTAACAAACCTTATTGCATACTTATTCTGCACTTCTGTTTACAGTAATTTGGATTTGTTTTTCCGCTTTTCTCCCTCTTCCTTCCCCTGTTTCCATATTATCCGACATTTCGGTAATCTGACCACCTGTCTGTCCCGTTGAGGTCGGATTATTGAGACTTTTACTTTACTTAGCCTTATGACTATACTATTATATCACTAGTTTCAAAAAGAGTAGATCATCGTTAATTGTAGCCTAATTTTTGCTTTAATGGTACCTAATGGAAACTATTAGTTCAATATTGACTGTCAACATGTACGCTAGAATAAAATTCTGCCCATCAGTATCAAAGACAGATGTAATAAACCTTACAGTCAGCCATAGTAATTATGTTTTATTGAACGTAGCCGGACAAATACATACTTTTTTTTATTAAGAACATAGTAAAAAGAGTGGTTTTGTTACAATATAAATAAATAGGTGGCTCCCCAAGAAACCACGAAAAGGTTTAAAACTCCTAACCAATGAGCTAGTGTTACACCATTGTTTTGTAAATGCCTGTTCTATGAGGATACTAATTTATTATCTTTGAAAAGTGTAAATTCTTACCCTTTCAACGTTGGTTGTTATAATCATGTAATATGCTTTAGGGAATTATATCTATTGATTTAGTTCCACTAAGATCTATAATAAAATGTTGAATTAGGTAATTGGGAAAAGGTCATAAGAGAAAAATTAACTGACAGTTGCAAGGGAAAATGGAGGCCTTCAAATGCTAAAAACCTAAAATATAAGTAATTTGCCTATGAAACTCTAAATAGGTAGTAAATACTATTAGTAAAGAGATTATTTATATAGTTATTATGGTAGTATTAGATACATGATTTACGTATGAATATGAAGCTTAAAAAGGTGTCCTGGATAGGGAATATATTATAGAAAATCTGTCTTTGCTTTAACCTATCTGTCTAAATAATAACGGCAGATTTTCCGAATATACCTAAAGGTGAAGCATTGTAGAGTTAAATCAAAGGTATATGGGGTTTTAGCCGTGTTGGTTAAAGTAGTATTAAAACAAATGTAATTGTTTCTAAAAATTACAGGGCAGGAAATGTCCATTACAGGAATGAAACAAAATGTGGAGATGGCAACAAAATACTTATCAGGCCCACTAGAAAAGCTTTTTATCCTCAAACTTTTGAAAAAGGTGTAGACAAAATCTCTTTTGCAACGGTACCATTTATTTTTAGAATAGAATTAAACAAAAACACTAAAACTGTCCCTAAAACTCCCCCCAAAAAAAGAATTCCAAGGGGAAAAAATTGCCACACATGAGTATCAGCAGGAACTGATACCCAAAAACGAATATTTAGGATTAGTGGTTTTAAAGAAATGAAGGAGAAATGAATGCTCCCCTTGTCATTTTAACAAATTACATGCTACCTTCATGAAAGCCCACCATTTTTGAAAGATATACACTTTACAGGAATCTAAATTTGGAAGAGATTTGGTCCACCATGAGGCATTCAGAACTAGCCCTCAACAAAAATTTAGAAAAAGAAAGAGAAAATTAAATTAAAATTGATTGTGAGAAATGTTTATATTCAAGAATTGAATCTAATAATATCAAAAATTTTGAATAGTGTATAACCACATAAGAAATTATGCAGTGGTTCATAGACACAAGTTGTGTGAAAGTGAGTCCAGAACATTACTGGATAGGAGAGAAGCCAAAGCCTCCTTGGCATGAAAGAATCTATAGTCGTTTTATCAATTTTTGGCATGGGGTTTAGAATTATAGTATTTCTATTCAATTTTTAAAAACTAATTTTTTTTATGTGAAAACAAGTTTTGCTTTTCTTTAACCAAATTTTCAAGTCAAACTATAATAAATAAACTGTTTAAAATTTGTGTATAAAAGGTTTCAATATTTAAAAAATATAATGAAATAAAATAGTGTTGTTAAAATATACCATTAGGCCCAATTATTATAAAATTTCTTTGAAATTATAGGACATCCACAATCTTGATTTGTGGACTAATCACTTTATACACTTGTGATTTTAATTTACTTACTGAACTGTGATTGTAAAAATGTTACCAAATTGTGAACATAATCTCTTTACACACATGTTATCTTAACTTATTTAATTATTTGTGATTGTAATAATTTTTTCCAGTTTGTGAACTTTATCTCTTTACAAACATGTGATCTTAATTTATTAATTTGTGATTGTAATAAATTTACCAATTTGCGAACTTAAAATCCCTCCACACATGTTGTTTAAATTTATTTACTCATTTGTGATTTTAATAATCATACTAATATGGAACTTAATCGCTTTACTCATGACTTTACGATAGTCATTTATTTACTCATTTGTGACCATAATCACTTTACTTGTTTGTGAGATTAATAATTTTATTCATTTTTGAGCTTATATACTTTACTCATTTGAGAGTTTAATCACTTGAATCATTTGTGAATTTTAATAGGCCTAATCAATATATGTTTGATGGTAAAATATTTGATCTATACATATAGGAAAATGCTCTCTTAATTTAACTAAAAATTGTTGATTGTTCAAGTTTTCAGAAAATTAATAGGATTTTTTTAAATGAATCATTTAAATTGTTACTAGTTTAAATATGACAATTCATTAAACATATTTTAAAAGTTAATAATTCTAGCACTATTGGGATGGATAACATATCAAGTATTTGTAAACAAGTGCAAGAATTAGGCACAGTTCTTACCCAGTTTCATACAGTCAGTTTACTAAATAAGTTTTGTGCATTATTTTGTATAAAATACACAAGAAAACTTTGCTACCTCAACTCTATAAGAGTTAGTTCCTCACCCTATCTGGAAACTCTGGTCCCGGCTGTAGGAATATTTGAAATAAAGTATGATAACAGTCTTACAGATTGATCCATTAACTTCTAGAAGTATATTTAACTGAGAACTTGTATTAAAAAAACTCCTGTGTAAGTGTTATAGTCTAACTCACCCATTATTGATAGTAATATTGGTAAGAAACCTTGGGTCATAACTTTCCAGTTTTTTTTAATGCTGATGAAGAGCCCCCGCCCTCCTCTCCCCCCATGAATAACACATAATATAGTTGGTTAGCACATCTTAAACCAGGCATCGCATCATGGTGTAGTAACCATAGAGTCTTCATCTTAAAACAAGATTATTTTTAATAAACTTGACAAAAATTTTAAACCCCCTTATTTCATGACACTAATACTATTTCATATATCCTTTTTATTCTGTGTTTGTGTGAAGAATACATAAAAACACAACTCGATGAGATTTTAGATTTAATCTTCATTATATTTGTTATATCCCAGTTTATCGGACTTGAGATATAAGAAACAGGTGATACATCAATTTGGACTAATAAGTAATATCTATGTGTAATGAATAACTTATTGTGCACATTTCATAAACTATTTAGGGCTATAAGTAGAAATATCAGCCAATAAGGTTGTGATAAACGAGTTTAACCATATATAACGTAAAAAAACACATCACAAATAAGTTTATTTTACAAATCATTTAAGTTTGGAGGTTGCCACATTTATTGTTTGTTTACAGATGCTCTTTATTTCAGTATCATTATCATACATACATATATACATACACACACACACACACATACCCTTCACTTATGGGGTAGGTGAGACTGTGCATATAGCTCAATAAACAACTCCATACTTAATCCATCATTACCCACTTTCTCCGCACGTCCTAAACCCTGCATACTACCTTTGCTTCAACAACATCCATACACTGAGTCATACATGCTCTTTTATTCTTAAAACTATTAATGTTTCTCTTTTTCACAGATTCGTCTACCACATTTAGCCACGTCTTACATGGTTTTTCCCTTCCTTTTGATCCACGCATTATACCTTCATTTATTTGCCTTGTAACTTGATCAATACTCATCCTTTCGATATGCCTAAACCATAGTAAGACAATTCTTCCCATTGGCCTATTGAATTCCCTTTCAAACAACACACCTTCAGCACACATTCATTGCTGACTATGTCCATACGAGTTTTTACACATACATTTTTTTACATATCTCATTTTTCTAGCCCATATTTCATCCACATGGAACTGATGTTAAACACATATGATATAACTTTTATTTCTGGTAATATGCTGAGTATTTTCTACCCTTACTTAGTACAACGCTATTTCTTTGAGAGCACTAGCTGTTTAGAATTTGTGTCGCTTCACGGTGATTGTGGCTTCACAGGAGTGTGCTATCCAAGATTAGGAGGACTTGGTTCTGATGGAGTTGGAGGGTCCGGTATGTTTGTTTGTAAGATTATGTTTAAAGCGAAACCAAGTCGTAAAAGTTTTGAAAAAACTATTCTCATTCACAACACCATCTGAATACAAAATCCCTTTTGTTTACATATATTTTTGCTTGGCCCACATGGACACAACAATATTCTTGTTATATTTTATTTTGTATCAATTACCTAAACATTTAAAATGTTTTTAACAAAGTTGATTTTTTTAGGCCCCTGAGATACTAAGGCTCGAAGTGCTCTTTTCTTCCATCTGTACGGTGAACAGCCACTGTATCAACTATGGGCACTACACTATACAATTATCATTGTTGATTTACTTCAACAATCGGTATTTAATGTACTCTATTGTTAATTAACTTCAATTAATTGGTTTTACATCAGTTATTAACACTTCACTATACAAACTATTATTGTTGGTTTACCTCAATTATTAGCACAACATTATATAATTATTGTCATTGCATCATTGATTTAAGTTCATAACATGCTATTAATCTGGAATTATACTTTAATAAAATTATAATGATAGATTAAAACCTTTCATAACATATATGGTCTTGCTAGATTATTCGCAGTAATGATGTTTCCATTTTTTTAATACTTACAATATCAAATCCAATGTCTATTATCTGAACCATGGTTGCTTACATCTGACGTGTGCGTGAATGAGTGATTCTAGTCAATTTAGTTTAGTTTTAATTGAATTCCTGTGGGGTCAAAACTGTAAAGGTATGACACCAATCCAAACACGAGGGATTGGGATCTCACTACGATTGTGAAACACGCTGCTTATGACCTCACTTGCGATTTAAGGTCAACCTTTAAAATACTATTGCAAAATTTTAACACGAGTATAATAAATTATTGTAACCTATAAATAGTCATTCAATGATTTCAAATCATTACAGTTCACAAGTTATAAGTGGTAAGATTTGCTATTTTATGCTTTTCATGTACCATTGCATAGGTAAAGTAATTAATTAATGTATGGGGCTGAAATTTAGTATGACTAGATCTTAATATTATGATGTGTGCAGAATGAAATAATTATAATATTATAAATATTTCAATGAATACTAATTTTTCTTTAGCAGTCTTACTACTCGTTCGGGTTATATGCTTATGTGCTAATTACACTAATGGTTTTAGGGATCAGGAAGGCTATAGCTAGAGGAAGTGTACCCGCATTTGCAATTAGGGGGTAGAGGTAAACAATTTGTAGAAAACCACCCCCAACAAAACTGACCGAGATTTGAACCTTGATCTCCCTGTCATCAGTGGTCTAGTCTAGCACATTATTATACATCAATATTAATAATATTAATACTATAAATATTTTAATGTGTACACCTCATATGGATGTATAGTTTATTAAATTTCAGCCCTAAACATTAGTTACTTTACTTTAACAATGGTATTAAAAAGAATAAATTAGCAAATTTGACCCCTTATGATTTGTGAACTGTGATAATTTGAAATCATTGAATCACTTGTTAAAATTATGCAATAAAATTTAAATGGTCGGATGACTTTAAACGCTCTTTAAAACCAATTTAATTTACATGTTGTTTCCTCGCTTTACTACTAAAACCAGTATATCGCCTTTATTACGCTCCTGTCTCTTTAATCGGGTTTTGTTTACCATTCATCGGAATAATTTAAATTACCAACACGAGTGGTTCACTGCAGTGCTGAGCACGCTGATTGAATATTGAACTTGGCCACAGAGTTGACGCAGATAAGCTTCGTTTTCACAATCAATTTGATTAAAAATTAATTTGAAACTGAGTTTTAAAACCTGACAGTGCACATCAGTACAATATTACATTATTTATAAAATTACTTTTAAATGTATCTTCTCAGTCCTTGATATAATAAACTATTACTGAGATTAAATATTTATATTTCAAATGAACTCTCTTGTATAATTTGTTAAGTATTTTATTTAAGGCAACCACCAAACCTTTCTACCTTTTTATATTTTCCTTGATTTGTAATAAACTACATCGTGAAATATTGAAAATGACACTTTGTCACTAAAAACTGTTTATTTATTTTATATTTTTTTAACTACATCTTAGTATCCATTCGGTATACAGGTCAGTGTTTTTACAGTTTCTTATAGCAAACTTTTTTTTTTGCCAAAATAATTACAATATTTCTCCAGTACAAACATAAGAGTTTAATTTTCTTTACATGGTAATATCAACAGTAATTGTTGTATATCTGTCATGAGTGTAGTGGTATTAGATGAAAAATAAAAACCTTATCACACACTATCGGTAGTTGAACGCCCATCTCACCGTCCCGAAAATTCAACCTAACATGAGTGTGACACGTTAGACCATGCGACCAGCAATGCGGGTCCTCATTATAGGCAACTTTAAATCAAATTGTCCCCATTTGTTTAAAGAATGATACTCGCACCCGCTGCGATAGATGAGCGGCCAAAGGCGTTCGAGTAATATTGAACTTGGTCGCCATTAGGGGGGGAGGTAGAGATTCGAATCCCGGGACAGCTTCCAAGGTTTAGCTTCATATTGTCTTTACCATCCTCGTTAATGCAGAAGCTTTTTCTACACAATGACCTCCTTACCATGGAATCAAGGTGCGACAAAAGGTGTTTACAGTCTTTATAGAATTAACATTTTTTTTGACCAAAATAAATCAAATATTTCTCCAGTAGCAAAGTAGAATTTAGTTTTTTGCACATGCTAATATTAACAGATCTTGAATATCTGTCAAAGATGTCCTGGAATTTTGTCAAAACATTTTCTCTTTATTTAAAAAGTTTTGACCAAATTCCAGGACACCCTTGACAGATATTCAATATCTGTTGATATTAGCATGTGCAGAAAACTAAACTCTATGTTGCTACTGGGGGAATATTTGATTTATTTTGGCCAAAAAAATGTAATGCTATAATAACTGTAAAAATACTCGTGCTCCCTTCTGTCGCACCTTAAGTAACTTAAAACCTTGTTTCACTCCTAGATTAATTAATTCATTTTAATCAAATAATTAATAAAACAACTAGCCCTTTCGCTTAGACGTGAAAATTTAACAAAACAATGCGTGTCGTTACAGCCGAGAAATTGAAGAGGGAAACTACATATTTAGAATTATCTAGTTTGATTCTGTGGACTAGCTAAAATAACTTAAGTATTTGTGTCTTGGCTAAGCTACTCGAAGTTTTGTTTTGGTATAATCAAAAATCACGTCAGGGATGTACCGGGAAATTTATTTTGAGATAAGTAGTATTATTGTTAACTATCTATCTTAAGACAAGTCAATTCCTTTTGTGAGTGAACTTAGACCGCCAATGCGCCCTGTCCTCTGCCTCCTCCTTCAGTTACCAGAATATTATTCCCTTCGCGTCATCCAATACTTGAATCCTCCTTCTTCCTAAGCTCCTCTTTCCCTCAGCCTTTCCTTCCATGGCGTCGTGGATGTATCCAATCCAGTTTATTTTGTACCGAAGAATCACATCCAAAATGGTTCTCTTCTCATCCATTCTTCTTAATAATTCTTCATTTATCACCCTGTCTGTCTACCTGATCTTCTCAAGTCTTCTCCAACACCACATTTCAAAACTCTCCAAGTATTTCTTTACCATCTTCCTAAGAGTCCAAGTTTCTTTATTTTGATCAAAATTCGTATCTAGGCGTTGATTAAAATTATAAATAAAATTAATATTTTCATTTTCCTACAAAAATGACTTTTAGGTTACTTTACAGAAGTGGAAATTTCCGTATCGCCGCAACTATTTGAGATACTAAATAACTTACCATTGCAAAATGGTAGTACTATTAAAATAAAAAAACTTTTATTTGAAATATGTTATTATAAGTCCAACAGTTTCTGAGATATTGGCAAATATATGTATTAAAACAATTTGATCTTTTGTTGTAAAAAGATACTACTTACGTTTTAACGCAATAATTCGCTAATGCCATAGAGTAATTACATATAAGTAAGTCTCTCAAAAAGTTTGTTATTTTTCCTTTTACCTCTTAAGAGAAATGTTTAGATAATGATCTATCTCCTTCATTTTAGATTCAATGGTCAATATTCACATTTTTTTATTGGTAAAAATTTATAACTGAGGAATCTAATAGTAATGCGAATACCATAAGATGAGCAACCCTTAGTAAAATGTTAAAATTTAAACTGGAAATCAAAATTTTAATACAAAGTGTTGACCCTATATTACACGAGTTTTAAGTAAATATCCCAATTTTTAAACACTAGAGCGAGAAAGTCCGTGTGGAGTTCCGTACCATTTATTTGGATATACATTATTTTATAATTATTTTATCGTATTTTTGAAATATTTAATCCGAAACTTCTGTAACTGTAGCCAAGAACGCTGACCACTAAACCATGGAGGGGGTCATTTTGCACTAAACCCTTCTTTATTGGAGTTCTTTCGAAACCTGTCTTGAATGGCGCTTTAAAGAGCATTTTCCCTGTAACTGCGACATGGAAATTAGTTCAGAACACGCCACCGCCGAGGAAACTAAATCGTTAAAACATTTTTCTTTTATTTTACTCCTCACAAACTTAAACGACTGGTACAGTTCTCACAAAATATCTTGTAGCTTGGGAACATGAAACATATATTTAACTCAAAAATCGCATGATGTGTTTAAAATACACCAATTGATAACAAATTATAAATTGTAATATAAAAATAAAACTCTTTTTTTCATGAAAGACTGTCAAGGTACTGATAAAACATTATTAGGGAAAATGAGGGTGGTTTCTCCCTAAATGGTTTTCCACGCTCCCTCCAAGTAAATGACGGTGTAGTTCCTCTAAATTAAACATTCCTAATCCCTAGCTCCATTAGTGTAATTAGTATTAAAGTGTACATCCCGAATGGGTAGTAAGACGCGGTGCTAAAAGAATAAAGATGATTTAATTTGATTTGTTAGGATCTCTAGTCGTGATTACATCAATGACAATGGCAACATAGCCCCCCCCCCCTTCCTCTCCCCGGGAACGGAATGCGGAATTGAAATTAATATTGTCTGAAAAAAATACATTTATTACACTTGATTTCTAGTAATCGTGTCGTTAGGAAAATGTTTATTTTACTGTGAGAGCCGGAAAACTCAAAATTTGTAACACTTTCATAGCCATTTCGCCAATTGTGGCTATCGGCTACAGGGTTGCCCACCCCCAGGTTTATGGCATCATTCTCGCAATAGACTTATAGGGCACGACAAAAAGATTGGAGTTTGAAGAATCCCAGTCGGGTGTACTGAGGGTGGTTTTCTTAAATGCCTTGTCACGTTTTCTCCACGCAAATTATGGTATTCTTCCTCTAAGTTAAACCTTCCTCATTCCTAAGACATTAGCATAATTAGTGCATATGCGACCCGCCTCGTTGACCGCGTGGTCTAACATGGTACTTTCATGTTTGACTAGACTGTCGGAGACGGAGAGATCGGAGTTCGATCTCGATCGGATGCACTGAGCGTGGTTTTCCAAAATGGTTTTACACTCTCTTGCAACGCAAATATGGGTGCATTTAATTTCAATTAAACCTTCCTAACCCCTAAACCACTAGTATAATCACTATACTATAAAGCCACTTGGTAAACTTATAGCTTCTAGCCTGTAATTGACGGGAAATTTCCAAAAAGTTTAAAAAAAATATTTTTAACCCCCGAAAAAATTAAAAATGGTGGAGCAACTTTAAAGTCGGTGCGGACCCGTCTTTGGAGGTCTCTTGTGGCTAAACGGTAAGACCTATCAAAAAACGGATTGCACCAGAGCTAGTTTTTATAAATTCTAGATAAATTTTGAACATTTTACACACCTTTTTTAATTTTCTGACACACTTATGGGACAGCTAGATTCATAAAATTGTAAAAATAAATCAACGTTCAAAACAACGCTGGAATTACATTAGTTTACACTCACTGGGGATTTGGGGGGGAGCCCACAATGAGCAAAGCAAGTAATTAATATATAGGCGTATAACTCAAATGTTTCGTAAGATGTGGTGACAAAAAAGAAACACTCCAAAGAGCGTCACTAGTACAGTTGTGTACAACATACTCCCGAGAGTATAGAAGTACGTCTTTTATTTGCACCACGAGAGCAAGCATACGTGTTCACTGAAAATATGTTCCATCCTGTACCCCAGACCTGTCTTCTCACATCCAGATGACGTGTAGCTAAGGCGGGAAATGGATAATCGATCGCATTCGTGTGAGAACTTCAGTACATGCTCAACTGACGAACTTTACTGAGCTGGCCAACTATTTCAATAAAGACGGGGTGGGAAAAGAAGACGCTGCCTTTGTTATATAACAAAAGTTGGGTCTAACGATGCGTCAACGTCATAAACACAAATATAAACTTTAAAAACCACTAAGAGAAACATGACAATAGAATGAAGGTGCGGAAAAGCATTGAAATGATTATGGAATGGAAAGTTAAATCATTAAATAATTAACTTTGCGAAGCTTAGAAGATTTGAATTTGAATCTTGTTAGGATTAGTATTCGAATCGAAATTCCTAATCTTAATATTTCAGCTATTCGAATCAGATTCCAAATTCCAAATTTAAATAGTAATATTGATAATAATGATAATGTCTTTACTTGGGCGAAGTTAAGACCAGCGCCTTTTCTTACACTTACTCCCTTAATAATAAAGAATGTACATTTAATACTTATGGGCCAGCAACTAATCCATACAATAATAATAATAATAATAATAATCAAAAAATATTGCCCACATGTATAACTGTACATTTATGAACATATTAAAATAAAATAAATTAGGAAAGTAGAACTAAATAAAGGAGAGAAAGGAAAAAAACAAACATTATGGCACTCAATAGACCACTACTACAGGCACATTCACTATAGTCATTCATTATACTACTCATAGCATATTTAACATGATGAAAATATCAATTAATTTTTAAATAAATCCTGATAATATTTAATAACTATATTGAGTAGATAAATGTGTATACATAGTAATAATAATAATACTCTGCACTCACATGCTTACTGTATCCTACATATCTCCTCTAATCGACGATTGAGAATCTGTTGGCAGACCTTGAGTAAGCTCATGCTGACATTATTTTATTGTGGCAGCATTTTTAATATTTGGATCAAGAGCATTCCAGGGACGAGCTCCAGCAACAGTAAAAGAGAGAGAAGAGAAGTTGGAGGGAAAGTGTGTAATTATCACGTGAGCGAGTGCCTAGAATATGTAGGATGAGCATGAAGAGGAACTAGACGTGAGGAGAGGTATTGAGGATATCCTGTTGGCAACATTTTCTTTGTCATTACAAGAGTATGTAGATTACCGTCTATCAAGTCGTAGCCAGTCAAGTTTGTTATAATATGTAGAAATATGGTCAAAGGATCGCAAGTCGAAGAAAAATCTTACACGCGTGTTTTGAAGATTTTGTAATTTACTAGCGAGTTCAACAGTCAAGTAATTGTAAACAATATCACAGTAACCGAAATGAGGAAGTATTAAGAGTCTAAACAAGTGCTTACTTAAGAGCAGCAGAAAGAAAGTTCTTTAATGGATATGGGGTCGTCCATAAACACACGTAACGATCTAATGTCTACATGCTATTACATGAGGGGAAGGTGGGGTACATCAAAGTGTTACTTAACACAGGTCTTCAAACTCAAATTTTAATGTTTAAAAACAATATTTTTGTTTATCAATATTTCTAATATGCTTAGGTGACATTGTCTGCCCAAGACTACGAACGCCAAGCCCAATCGAAAACACATATTTTCATTCGGATGACAGTGACACGTTTATACTCACATAATTTGTTTAGATTTGTCCATCTACTGACCCTCTCACGTGCTTTTAGTTGTATTGCAGCTGTCAGTCGAAGCTGCCTTAATTTATAAGTATTATTATTATTATTATTAGCACCGCGTCTTACTACCCGTTCGGGTTATACGCAATTACGCTAATGTGTAATGGTAGGGTGATTGTGAGATGAAATGAAGGACCTACAGTTTAACGTGGAATCCGAACCACGGTGGAGGCCTGGCATTCCCCACATTCACAAGATGTCTTGTCAGAGGTGAAGGAAGGGTTTGGTAATCAGATAAATCTGTGCCGGGACCGAGGATTGAACCCCGGCCGCCAGCACAGAAGTCTGACACCTTACCCCTAGACCACCAGGTCACCAATTTATAAGTATAGTTGAGTTTGAGTATAATTTAAATGCCTATTGCATATTCTTTTACAAAGGCCGTTAATAATCACTTGTGTTTGTACAAAAACAAAAATAATGTCTTCAAAAAGAGGTGGCTTGTTCATTGCTTGCGTATAAAAAGCGATATCCAGAAAATATAGTGGAAGAGTCTCAAAAAGATGTAGTGAAATGGAAAGAAGCAAAAGTACAGAATTTATCTCAAGGCAAATTTGAGGAGTCCATCAAATAGTGTTATTTCTCCCTACCAGCAGTATGTTATGAAAAGTAAAGCTTCAAATATCATTAATTATTCACAAAAGATAGGTGTATTTAAGCGTACACCTTTTCCCTTCCGATAAATCTAACGTGTATATATATAAATGCAACTATTATACATAATTATATTTATCTAATGGAGTAGAAATTAGGAAGGTAGATTTCTAGAGGTAATCTACCCTCATTAACGTGGAGCGAGATTATAAAATTGTTTAGAAAAAGCCACTCTGAGTACACCCGACAGGTCTTCGAACCCCGACCCCTGCTTCATTGACCAGCTAGTCTCTTTCAAGAGTGAAGTCGGGATCCAGGATCGATGCTAAGACGAAGCATGAGGCTAGGTATTGATAAATTAATTAAAGTAAAGTTGTAGATTAATCCAAAAATAACCCGCCTCGGTGGCGTAGTTAGCTAACGCGCTTGTCGTGTTGAGCTCGACTGCTGAGGACGGGGAGATCGAGGTTCGAATCGCGGTCGGGTGAACTGGGGGTGGTTTTTCCTAAATGGTTTTCCACTCTTCCTCCACGCAAATGCAGGTTCACTTCCTCTAATTCAACCTTCCCAATTCTTAATCCATTAGCGTAATTAGTACTTAAAGCGTATAACCCGAGCGGGTAGTAAGACGCGGTGCTAAATATTATTATTATTAATCCAATAATAATTTAGTAAAGTTGTATACCAAGACCTACTATTTGGATTCCTGGTATATTGATCTTAACTTTTATATTAGCCGGGCTACTGCAAGCTAATTCTTTCTTTTGGAATTTGTTTACCAAATATATCAAAAAAACTGTTTCCCTTCACTACATTATGCTATATTTCTTGTTATGTTTTTCTTGTACCATATGTATGTTCCCTAGGTGTCCTTTTCTATAATTATATTAAAAAGAAACTACGGCTATGACACTCAGCTATCTAGGATTAATTCCTTCGGAATTTATGCGGTTGCTTGTATAAGTTATACACCTCGTTTATCTCGAATGGTGTTGTTAATAAGCTAAGACCTTAGTGTATTTTATCAAGGAAAGGCTGTTACCGATACGGTAAATGGAGTGAACATGATTTTCAATTAGCACAATAAATAAAAATAATTATTCATTGAAGATTACGGCCGCCCACTGGTAATAATTTTTACACGAGTGCCATCATAAATTCCGACCCCGAGCTACCGATGGCCGTGTTCTGATAGCTTTAAGTAGCCGACTATCTTACACGTCCATCTCAGACTCTGCCTTAAACCCTGAGTGATGAATTACTCTACGCACCAAACTAATCCTGGATAGTTTAGTGCTAAGCTAATATTCCTCAGATAGATTCTCGTGTTCATGCGACATTTTCCAACTTTATTTAAAATAATGGCTACGAAGGAGAGTCCATGCTACCAATTGAATTATTATATAATTTCATTCACCCGCTTCGGTGCCTGCATAGTCTACGATGTTACTCTTGCAATATACTAGACTACCAATAATGGGGAGATCGTGGTTCGATCAAGGTCGGGTGAACTGAGGTTGGTTTCCTTATTGGTGTTCCTCTCTACCTCTTTCTTCACGCAAATTTGAGTACACTTCCTCTAAATTAAAACCTACCTCATCCCTAGCCCATTAGCTAATTAATACATAGGCGTGTAATCTGAAATGGTAAAAAGATGCGGTGCTTAAAAAGTTCTTACACAAATACTCATTTATTAAACATCATCTGTGATCAAACTAGGGTCTCCTAGATGGATATTCAATCTCCCTAATCCCTCTGCCACGAATATGAGTAAAACACTTTTCAACATTCGTTTTTTATATTCCCTAAAATTTTCGGTTCAAGGTGAAAGTGGATGTTTTTTGTTTAAAAACGTACATTTTATATTAAAATACTTTTCTTTATAACACTTTCTTTTATATCTTACGTAATCCGACTGGATAAGTTTTATTGCTGATGGAATTATTTTAGACGCCAAGGTAGGGATTTACTTTTGAAAAAGAATGTACCCATCATGGATATGAAAGGGAGTATTAAATGTTTTTTTTATTGAGTAGATAGGTCTTTGCTCGCCAACACAGGTGACGCTCACAACATCCCTTTCTATTTTTCTTTTTGATGAAAAACTACCATCGACTTGTCGAGGCGCGTTACTCTAAGGAGGTATAGTCGTGGGAAAGACATGGCTTTATCCATACTTAGATAAAATATTGTGTAACACGTTTAGTGAAATAGTTTTCCAGTATGTCCAAAGATCTGGAAAAGTTGGGCGAATTATTCAATTGGTTGGTGAGAGGTCAGTGTGTTTGCTTATTGTTCAAATAATAAACATCTCTGCAGACAAACACAAATAATGAACATCTATTGAGACAAACACAAATAATGAATATCTCTGGATATAAACACCAATGATGACTCCTGGAAACAATCAAAGCTGTAACATCAGCTATTGATCACCCAAAGTAAAAGTTGCCCTCGTGTGTTAAAATAAACCATTTAGGAAAAATCACCAGCAGTACTCCCGACCGGGATTCGAACTCCGTCACTAGCAATTCCTGGTCTAAAGCGTTATTCACAATAAACTGAACTGATAGTGACAGATTTCGAATCCCGGTCGGGAGTACTGCTGGTGATTTTTCCTAAATGGTTTATTACTATCACCACGCAAATTCGGGCACATCTCATTTGTACTCAACCTTCTTAATCCCTACCTCATTATTTTAGATATGCTGATACCCCAAACGAGTAGTAAGGGATCATCCATAAACCACGTAACGCTGCTGAGAGGGGTTCCGTGGGGAGCTTTAGTGTCTACATGGTGTTAGATAAAGGGAGGCTAGGCACATTATGGTGTTACATAACACAGATCTTATACTTAGTTATAATGTTGACAAAATAGTAATAGCTTGCTCGTGTTTTTATCGTCAGTAAACATTATTATACAACTCCCAATAATTATGAGTTGTACAGTAGCCCCATGGCTTCTTTGGTGCTGACTGACAGCTCACAGCTGACAGCTGATGGCTTTGAAAAGTTACCAGACCAAATTATGTATCCCTACGTCGAATCATATGATCTGCAAAAACATGTGTTTAGCAGCTGTTACTTCTGACAGTCAAAATTCAGGTATATACCTAAATGTTGACTGTCAGAAGTCAGCTGTGAGATGTCAGTCAGCACCAAAGAAGCCACGCGGCTACTGTATTAAAGTGGGGATGTAAGCAACGCGAGAAATATCCACTTTTTTTTTGCAGATTTTATAGCAAAACTTTTTTTGCCAAAATAAATTAAATATTTCTCCAGTAGAGACTTAGAGTTTGATTTTCTTCCCATGTTGATATCAACAATTCCTGAATATCTGGAATGAGCATGGTGGAATTAGATGAGAAACTTTTTAAATTAAGAGAAAACGTTGTCATTAAATTCCAGGACATCGTTGGCAGATATTCAACAACTGTTCGAGGTCACCATGTGAATAAAATTAAACTTTATGTTTCTACTCTAGAAATCTTTGATTTATTTTGACCAAGAATATGTTTTGAAACAAAAACTGCTAAACACTTAACTTAGCTTTCCATACACCCCCACCTTAAACCTGAGTCCCTTTTAGCGTCACAAAAGTTTCGCTATGAAATAATGACATTCACTCTTGATATGAAAAGTTGCATAACAAATGTTGAAAGATTCAGGCTAATTGTCTACTTGGCGCTAAATGTAGGAGGCAGGTGGGTGTTAATAGGGTTAAGAAAAATGCGCTTAGTATTTTATGGATGATCCGTAAGACGCAGTACAGCGGAAGTACACGATCTTTCACTCGCCGTGAGATAGGTCACTCTGTCAACATTTCATACAGTGCCGTACCGCGGGATAGTGTATGCTTTATTTTTCAGGAGTAAAATGTCATCGTAGTTTGCCACGTGTTTATTTTAAGGGTGCAGGATCAACATTAAATTTAATCGCGTTTTAATCTTAGTTTATTTAAAGCTACCACGCTTATTTAAGCTATATACTGAGACTATTAACACAACTGAATAACACATTGTTTAGTATTTTATGATCAATTGAGTTAAAAATCCGAACCTGGACATGAAATAAGAATTCACTAGCTTGATTCCTGCGTCCAGTTTGTAATTTTACTTAGAAATTGAATTTGAATCAGTAATAGGATATGATCCTGTGGACAACCATAACGTATCAGTTTATTATACATATTACCTAAATAAATTAGGTCTTTGTGTTTATTACTTTAATGGTAAATATCTATTTTTATCATAATTTTACACACATTTCAACTTAATCGTCAGAGTCTCGCAAGGAACTGCACCTTCTTATTTTTCAGGGGAAAATATTTTCTTTATTTTGCCCTCCTTTTTTTCGGTTAGGATGGATTTTTTTATATTGTTGGATTTTTTGTGGAGTAGTAGGGAAGGTGGGTGTTTTTCTATTATCCTTTTTTATTTGTAAGTGAAGGATTTTTTTTTTTACTATTTTCTGTTTTGTTGTTGGAGGGGTGGGGATATTTTAACATTGATTTTTGTTTTTTTGTGCTGGTGGCTAGGATTTCTTATATTAGCCTTTTCTTAGAGTGGGTATGATTATTTGTTTATGGTGTCACTACTTTTGTTTCCAGATAAACTATTTATGCTGTATTTAGGTTGGTTTCATTTATGTTGAAAGTTGAAGAGTGGGAGAAGAACTAGTCTGTAAAGCTTATAACTTACCGATTATAAGTATTTTTCAAAATTTTTTTAGCACCGCGTCTTACAACCCGTTCGGATTGTACTCTTATGTACTAATTACGCTAATGTATAAGTAAGGTAGAATTTAAAGAAAGTGTATCCACATTTTCGTGAAGGGAGTGTGGTAACCAATTTAGTGCAAACTACCCTCAGTTCATCTACCCTGGATATGAACCCTGTTCTCCCTGTCACTGGCAAACCAGACCATATTATCCCAACGTTTGGACCGCGATCTCACCTATGCGTTTTTATACTAGTTATTTCACGCTATTTATTTAAAATAATTAAATGTACAGATAAAATATTTAAAAACTTTTTCGATCTGTTTATCTGAGCCAGCGAATTCATTGAAGTATTAATTTAAAAATCATAGCACTGTCTGGAATAGTTCTAAGTGATTTTTTATTCAAAATTATATAAATTTTAAAATTAAATTGTATCTTCCCATTACATTCTTATCCATTTTGGCTCCCTGTTGCCCCGGACACACTGAAAATACTGAGAACTAGTAAAGTACTAACACGAAAGTGATAATTATTAAATTGCTGTCTAAAGAAGGAGGGTTATGTTAGCTGTCATTAAGTGCATTTTAATTTATTTGCAGTATTTAACGTGTACTTTGTGACCCAGCGGATTATATCAGCACACGACTTATAAACTAACTTAAATCTAGAACAGACACAACAGCCAGCCTTCATCACTGTGAAAAGGGAAACAAACATTTCATCAATGATACAATTTTCAGCCATGCCCTGAATCTAACCCGGGACCCTTATCTCAGTAGATAGACACACTACCGACTGAGCTAAGGTGTTGGACTAGCAGTGGTTAATCAATATTATTACTACTGTTATTATTATGACAGAATTCGAAACCTCGCGTAGACTTTATTGTGATGCCCTTATTGTTTTTAATATTTTCAATAGTAATTTTTTTTTGTAAATTTGACCTTGTCATATAGATGTTCATATCCCTCCTTGGGCTTCTTGTAATCCAAAATTATTTTTTCTCGATAGTTCTTATATCTTATTCTTATTCTTAGATCATTGTATCCATAGCGCCTATTCTAGATTTGTCGAGTTCGACTTTTATCATAAAAGAAAAGCTAAGCTCAGAGAGCTATTTAAGGAACTCCCATATCAATAATTTATCATGTAAAGGTTCTGCCTATAATATTTATATTTACAATATTTTGGTTTATTTTTTGCATATTGTTACTTCTTTTAAAATATGTATGCTCTACTACTCTTTAGTTATTTGTTATTATTGCTATTTTTTATTCTTATCATTATTATTTACTATTCATCAGTATATATAATTATTTAGCTATTATTGTTTTTCTTATTTTCTCATGTAATTATTATGTATTTGTAAGGTGCTTGTTTGCTTTTCAGTGCTGGCCTGTTATAGGTCTTACGACTGTTGGCCAGCACTATAATAAAGTAAAGTGAAATTGAAATTATGATTATTATTATAGCTATCTTTCCCTCTCAAAAATAACACAGCTCCCTAAGAAAGGGATGATTGCAGCACACAATGAAGTAGTCATTGAACTCTTATTCTGAAAGAACAGGAAATAAACTATATGATACCTATTTGATTGTGGCCCAGACAGTAAATATGTCACAGACAAGGGTCCCTGTCAGTTCTGCCTCGCGAGCCGCATCTGGCCCACGGATCATGAGCTTATGAACCCTGGTCTAAGTAGTCATTCTCGTAATAGACTGGACCTCCGATGAGGGGGAGATCGAGGTTTGAATCTCGGCCGGATCTACTGAGGGTGGTTTTTCTTAAATGTTTTTCAACTTGACTTCCACGCAAATAGTGGTATACTTCCACTAAATTCAATTTTATTGAAAAAAATACTCACTTTGCTCACTTTTACCTTTATTTGCATAAAAAAGGTTAAAAGGAAAAAATAGTAAAATGATTGTATGAACTGAACTCTAAATATTAAACTCACACAAAAACAAACTTTTCTTTTAAATATTATGATAAAATAATTTATTTTCTCTATCTAAAACTATAACATCATTTAATAAATTGGGACACACAAGCGTCTCTTTTTTAACATTACGTGTTGCAATCAGTGCTGCCAACTTTACTTGTTATTGGGTGACCTGGTGGTCTAGGGGTAAGGTGTCAGACTTCTATACTGGCGGCCGGGGTTCAATCCTCGGTACCAGCATAGATTTATCTGATTACCAAACCCTTCCTTCACCTCTGACAAGACATCTTGTGAATGTGGAGAATGCCAGGCCTCCACCGTGGTTCGGATTCCACGTTAAACTGTAGGTCCTTC
>CABFVZ010000784.1:11105-43389 GCA_902151445.1 Timema monikensis | reverse complement strand
GAATGTGGGGAATGCCAGGCCTCCACCGTGGTTCGGATTCCACGTTAAACTGTAGGTCCTTCATTTCATCTCACATTCACCCTACCATTACACATTAGCGTAAGTGCGTATAACCCGAATGGGTAGTAAGACGCGGTGCTAATAATAATACTTGTTATTTCACTTACTGTGTCAACTTCACTCAATGAAGTTTTATACCAATATAACAAAGACAAATTACTCTACCGTGTGTATAATACTGTTACATACAAGATCTTAACACAGATTGTGTGAACAAGCAATAAATACAATTACTCCACAACTGCCATGCTCAACAAATTAGGAGTCATAATCATCATCATCATCATCATCAACTGTTTCCCGCCTGTGGCTGGGTCAGTTTGGTAAAATGCCTCCATCATTCTCTCTCCTTGGGAGTGTGAGGTTGAATTTCTACAAGAATTATTATTATAAGCACCATGTCTTACTACCCGTTTGTGTTATACGCACTTACGCTAATGTGTAATGGTAGGGTGATTGTGAGATGAAATGGAAGACCTACAATTTAGCGTGGAATCCGAACCACGGTGGAGGCCTGGCATTCCCCTAACTCACAAGTTGTGATTAATACACTTCTTGTCAGAGGTGAAGGAAGGGTTTGGCAATCAAATTAATCTGTGCCGGGACCGAGGATTGAACCCCGGACTCCCAGAACCGAAGTTCGACATCTTACCCCTAGACAGCAGGTCACAAGTCTATAGGAAAATAGAATGCTACTAAACAAGTTTAGCTTCACTAAAAAGGGCAAGATTATAATGATGTAAGCACAAATCTTTTTAACAATGCATGCATGTGATAGGATTCTATAGTGGAGATAACTATCTAACTATTATAAATACGAATGTGAGTTTGTTTGTTTGATTGTTTGTTTGTTACGCTTTCACGCCTAAGCTACTCGACCGATCATCATGAAATTTTGCATACCCGTTGTCATGGGTACAGAAAAGGACATAAGGAACCTTTCATCCAGAAAAAAAGTACTGTTACCGAAGGATAGAAAAAAAACTTTTAGACGGTCGTCCGGCATAACAACTCGGCCTACTGATATGAATATGAATTGCAACATGATGCCTGGAGTACAGAAAAAGGAACCTGCAGTATCCCGCAAGAAAATCTGATATCCCGAATTTAAATCTGTTCTCGAGTTATTTTAGGCACGTCTATCTTAAACTGATAAAAAATAATTACATTCAGCTAATTAAGCTCTATCTGTTCACCTCGTTTTGGTAAATGATAAAATTGTCATAAGAAGTTTGGTATTATACTGTGATGAACTCGAATAAAAACATTATTTTTACTAAAGTGCCTTTAACGTTTAGTACTATAACAACTCGATAGATGGTGCGGTATCGATTTGTACTATTTAATTTACTAAGATTTCATTACTCCCAAATTCCGATAGATGGCGCAGAGCACATTTTAAAACGCGGTATTGTTAGATATTTAAAACTCATAATTGTGAAGTTTGGAGAAAGGGAAGAAAGGGAGTTGGAGGACCGTATAGATGGGAAATAACAATACATGTTTGCGATTCATTTGTTTACAAACATTGATTAGTTACCGTTTATTCATCTGTGCTTAGTCCTATTTTAATAATAGTGTAATTGTTTTACGTTTTCAGTTTATATTGTTCCTTTTTCTCCTTGAGTGATATTTTATCATTTATTAGTTTTAGGTTAGTTATCTTACTTCTAATTCTATTAATTTACCTTTAAGGCAATAGTTTGTTTGTTTTAATTTTTAGGATAGGTACGGTATCTTTTTTTTCTTCTTAAAAAAAGTCTTTTTTCTGTTTCTTTTTTGAAATGCCTCGCAAACGTAATTCTAACTTATCCAGGAGCTCATCACGAGCCCGGGCAGCTAAAATTGCTCGATCCCAAGAATACTCCGTTCATGCCGAATTAAGGAGGCAAGAACAAGAGGAGCGACAAGCTGCTTTGAGAGCTGATGAGACAGTTTCTCAAAGCCAGGAAAGACTGGAGGACTAAGCTTCGGATTACACAATTAGGGCAAAATATAATCTGTGCTCACCATTTTAACAGGTGTGGGAAAAGGGGAAAGTGCAATCACACCGTAATCCCAATAATCCCCACTGACTTACCATTTCAATTCAAAAAGACTCCAGTTTCCAATCAAACTTAGTTTTGCTATTACTAATAACAAAGCGCAAGGGAAAACATTGCAGGTAGCAGGCAGGGGTATATTTGTAAATAGCCATGTTTTTCCCATGGCCAGCTATATGTAGCATGTTCGCGTGTGTCCAATGCCCAGAATTTGTATGTATTTGCGCCAAATGGAAGTCCATACAACTTAGTATATAGGAGCGTCCTAAAATAATGATCTATTCTGTTCCCATGGTTGCAACGGGCAAGAACAAGCGGAGTAAATAAGGGATGTTAATTAACTGTAGGTAAAATTTAAGATGGAGCGAGATTTTCAATTCGCGGCAAGGCATAACCTATGACTACTGACACACACTCCGCTACTTCTTTTCTACTCCTACACTTAATCCTTATTTATATTGTGTAGTTCTTTTCTACTCCTACACTTAATCCTTATTTATATTGTGTAGTTTGTATGTTTATTTATCTCTACCTGTATTGACAACAACCTGAATAAGTTCATCGTTTTTATTTTCATACTTCCTGTGTCAACCAACAGCCTGAATTTATTTACAAAATAAACATTTAACGCGAGCGAATCCGCGGGCAAAAGCTAGTATAATATATTCTAGCAAAGCATCAGTCGCAGCTCATGGATTTAAACATTGGGGGAGCAATGGGGGGTCTACCACAAGGTCTGGGGGTATGGAATTTTTAAAACACAAACCTTATATGTGGCTTTTTAAAGGTCATCATGAGCTATCTTTAAAAGCATCTTTGTTTTAAAAAAAAGTGTTCACTACCCTGCTATTGAAATTCCACTTCGTACTTAAAGGTCGAGGAATACGGCGAGCCACATTATCAAGCACTGAAAGGCACTGTGGTGACCTTGAAAAATGCAGGTATGCCTGAAAGAGTACAGGAAAAAAGTTTCTGGTGGTTTCACTAAGCTACCTTTTGCATTATAAGGTTTAGCTGACGTGTATGGCAGTGTACACAATGTGCAGGCGAAGGTTACTTAATAATTGCCTGTACTTCTATTACCCGTTCGTTACAGAAGCTCCATCATATGTCTGCGCAATGAGTTTATTGGTATCAGTCTTCAAAACAATGTGACACTGTTCTAAAATGCATTCAAATAATCCTTCTGTATTCAGAGAATTTGAATTTAAAAAATCCCCAAAATCTTTTGTGTACAGCTCCTTCCCTTTTCATAACGAATACCATAACCGTTTGAGTTTTTTCCGAGACATCAGTAGTATCATCTGACATCACAGCAATAAATTTGGCCTGGTTTATTTCGGTATACATTTTTTCATGGCAGATTTTTACTAAGCAGTCTAATAATAAATTCGTTCTGAATAGTCTTTGAAGATTCCTTGAACACAGTTGATTTATTTAAATGTGTTCATAAGTTTTCGTTAATGTTGCTAGCAAATTCTAGTAACCCTCGAAAAAACACCAGGATTGACAGAATCTGTAGTTTCATCGTGGCCACGCAAGGGAAGTCCAAATCCACCACAGAAACTAATGCAACCAATTATTTTTGAAAGTATCTACCTATTTCTTCTTACTCCCTCGTTATGCTTGATAATCTGTTGTCTGTAAGCCTCACTTAAATGTGTGGCGATGTTTACTTTACCTAGAATAGCCAAATCCATTACATTTTTTAAAATGCTTTGTTGAGTCTTCGTGCTTTTTAATTTTCTCGTTTAATAAATATTTCAGGTCCATTACACTTGCTTCAACCTAGGTTTCATCACCGCCATATAATAAACATGGAAAACAAAACAGAGTGTTTTTTACTTCACACCCGCACATCCATTTGTGCTTGTCATACACATCACGATTAAATATTATTTTATATATAAGCTTCATGCTCGAGGAAGCTTTATTAATCGATGAGTCAGGAAAGGGACGTCCCTGATTTTAATGTAATTTTTATCATTCGATGGAAACTGGGGGAAAATAATTTTCTGTAATCCCGCTACACTCATTCCATTCATAATAAATAAAATAATTCACCTCTAATCCACCCATACATTATATATTCTTAACTTGCAACTGTAAAGATCACTACTAATACATTGTTATAATAATTGCGATTTTTGAACACAATTACAGCCTGACAAAACATGCACGCCACTTAACACTCGGCTAGACCCAGAAACTGGCTGCCCATTGCTAGGCAGGCGCGCAGAATAAGGCTGTAGTGTGTTGCGATTATAAGTGATCAACAGGGACGTTTATTGTAATGTTTAAGCAGATCACAGTTAATACCATGATGATGATGCTTATTATTTTATTCACAAATAGTTCAGGGAGGGCTGCAGCCCTATATATCGATCCGCCACTGCAAAGCATGTGTGTTACAGGGGGACTACATTGAGTACAGCATCGGGACTGTGGTGGTTATCTCCACTATGGCTGCGGCAGCATTAGGGAACACCATATCTGACATCCTAGGCCTCGGCTCGGCCTGGTATGTGGAGCGGATGGCTATTCGAGTGGGCATGAAGCCTCCCAAGCTTTCACCTATCCAGTTGGATATGCCCATCTCCCGCAGATTCGCCAACTTGGTGAGACCTTCATGGTTGTTTAACTACACAATATCAATACCAAACATGTTTTAATTTCAATCTTATTCTCGCAGTGCGAAATTTCAAAAATATTTAATTTTTCCACTATCACTTCTAACAAACAAAATATGAGGATGTTTGAAAGGCCTTATTAAAGAATATTGGATTTAAATTTGCTTTGTAGGGCTGAGTACAACAACACACATATCATAGTTTAAATATGTGAGTTACTAAATATTTAAAATTCTTGCCATCCATTTAATTAGTTGATATTTTCTAGAATGTTGTGCTCTTAGAAAGTTAAAAGATAAAATGCAAAATTATTAATTTTTGATAAAAAAGATAATTTAATCATACTTTTTTAAAATATAAATGAATGTGAGATTTCTATTAAATATGACATCACAAGAAACTTACACAATGTGTTATTCTCTGCTTGTAATTTTCATGGTAGACCTAATTTTAAAGAACTTGTTTTTTTTAGATAAAAGAGTGTTAAATTCACGGAATTTAATCAAAGGTGTGATTACTATATTGGTCTTTTTCCATTTGTAAAATGAGAAAGATACAATTTCATAGAAAAATTCTGTTCTTTGTGTTAAAAAATATATAAAATAAAATGTGTTGAAAGTATATTAAAATATGACGACAATATGTTTATTATAAGAGACAAACATGCCTCTGGTCTGATGATTGTGATAAATTCTGAACCACTTGCACCTCACCTACTCCAGCACCATTGTGGTCTATTCATAGGGCAGACACCCATTTAATTATCACATCAGAAATGTAATTTTATATACCTAACTATTTTAATCACATTTGAGATTGAAAGGACTATTTACCAAAACCAACAGCTGGACATACAATAATTGCTCTGGGTAAAATACCCTTATTGCTCTATATTTGTAGACCATTCAGAGGGTCTATTTTTAGCTACATCTTCTTTTGAAGTACCAGACACAAGTGAACTGCTACTCATTTAGTTGATACCTGGATGAACACCGAGTCATGCACCAACCGTTCATCTCTATCTGAAATCTGTCCTGACCAAGATTCAAACAAGTTTCTCTCATAAGAAACGCTATTAGCCACTGACATGGTATTTTGCCCCTGCCCTAATGCATTCATTATATCTCACATAATATTTTGTGCTATGTAGGGTCGAGTGCTGGGAGTGACCATCGGATGTCTGCTTGGAATGTTACCACTACTATTCCTCAACAAGAAACTCTCCAATGCAGAGCCACATGAAGATGAGGAATAAGAATTTGCTCCATGTAACTATAGGTCTAACTTATAGGTCTGTTAACTTTTCAAGAGTGAATTGTTCAGTGACAGTTAGTGAAATGTTGCCAAGAGAGGCACAGCTTCAAATTTTCTAATCATATATTTATTTATTTAACTCGCCATCATCAGATTAGAGAACAACATAAGACACCACATTACCTTGTTATTATATAGCTTGCTGTAACAAGTTTATCAATGGATAATGGTTGGTAGCACAACTTACAAAATGTACAGTAGTACCAACTATCAATAAATGCCAACTAGAGATATGGAAAAAGTGTCAATACTTTACTAATATTAATAATTTCCTTCCGATATCAATACTTTTTTACTTTAAATAATTTTACTCAAATGAGTATCGATATTAGAACAGGTATTGAAAGAAACAATCATTTGTATATAATGTGTCTTTCTTTGTAAGGTAATCTTTTCAAGCACACGGTCTAATACCCTAATTTAAAGTTCCTGCTGCTTGGTAAAGAATTGAGCTAGACACCTAGCTTGGCCCTAGATTATGATATTATAATTTTATTATTATTTTTAGTGATTTAATATATGATATAGGAATAATTTTACTATTTATCAAATAAGCACAAACATTCTAAGAATAAAAGAAACAATATCAACAGTTTCATGCATAAAAAACACCTAGAAACATTATATTCGGATCATACTTCTGATTATTTTGATACTATTAACTGTTTTCAGTACTTTTCTTCCGACACTTGAAATCAGTAAAGTATCAATGCCAACCTTGGTTTACCTTCCACTAGCAATCACTGAACTTGTGGGTGCCACATTGATCAAGAGCATGTACCATCCCTGTATTTTACCCATCTGGCTCAACTTTACCAACACAATTACTCACTTCCTGTAGATTTTATCAAATGTAAATTCCATGTGATTATGTATGGCTCTTTATGTGCCAGTATAGTATAATATTAGTATTCGCAAAATGTATTTATAATACAGAAATAAATGTAATAGTGCAAAGATAAGCTTAGTCTAAATATGTGTTAGATTTCATAGGCCTACTGTTGTTAATGTGCTTAAAATTGTTTAAAAAAAACTTTCATTGTGGTCATAAATTCTATACATGCAATCACATGATAGACTGTCATCCAATAAGAGAGTATAAACTATTGTCCAATAAAATCCATTGAAAAATAACAATTTGCTGGTAGGTCCATAATCACAGTCAATAGTGTCATAATGTTATTCTGTATATTTAAATAAAATATGGTACCTTTCATTTTGTGGGAAGGTCCAAGAATTGCTATGAAGCAAAATAAATGAAAATATTATACATTTTCTAATGGCAACAGATTCTTTTTTACTTATTAATGCACTTCATTCTAAGTATTATTGTTTCTTTTTTATTTGTGACACACTATAACTTTGATTATATCTCCATTTCCATTAAAGCTAGTTGGGATTGAGATCCAGATTTCTAAGCTCACAATTTGTTTGACAAACCCTAACAGTACTAAGTATTATCCCCCCCCCCCTCTCCCTTTTTTTGCACTGTGTCTTAGTATCTGTTCAGGTTATATGTATATGTACTAATTACACTAATGAGTTAGAGATGAGGAAAGTTGAATTTAGAGGAAGTATACCCACATTTGTATGGAGGGATAAGGGAAAAACCATTTTGGGAAAAAACCACTCAATATGCCCGACCAGGGTTCTAACCCCGATCTCTCTGTCATTGCAGTCAAGTTTAGCATGAGAGTGATGCCTTTGACCATGCGGCCACTGAATCAGGTATATTATTCCTTTAATAATTTGAGAAACTGGCGGCAAACCATGTATTAGGACGACAATAACAGTAACATCTTTGTAGAAACATTATGTAATACACTGCAGTTCTTTGTTATTATTGTGGGACAGTTTGTTATTGAAATAATTCATAGCAGCGTGCTTTACATAACATTATTATAACTATTAAATAGCAAATATAAAAATAACATTATGTTACAGTATATAATTACTATACTGATTAGTTGTATAAAAGTCTTGACATGTAAAATATTTTTATATGAGCCAATGTATCTTCTCATTGTATTTGTTATGCTATCTAACTCTACATATCATAAATAAAAATAAAAACCTTGCCTTAAACATGCTTCCCATAGTGAACCAAATTTAATGTGAAACAAGCCAAATTTAATAATTTTAGATATTAATAAAAATTAATTTTGTATTATATAGATTAAAAATAATAATACTGTATTAAAAAGTCAGCTTGATATGACAGGGTCCAATTCAATTAGTCGCTTATAATGTAGGATTTATCCACATATTTTTGGAAATGAAGACTTTTGATTTGTAGATATATAAATGCATAACTCATTAAACATAATGCCTTTTAACATTGACTTTATCCATTTAGTTTTCAATTACTAGTCCCGTGATGAAATAATAAAACTTCAGGTATGAAAAATTGTGTTGTTAAAAATGAGACAGGAAAAACTATAGAACACCAATTATCTAGAGTTACCATGGTTATCATTATTATTATTATTATTATTATTATTATTAGCACCGCGTCTTACTACCCGTTCGGGTTATACGCACACCATGGTTATCGAAGAAGTAAAAAGATTTAATTATTGGCAGTCAAGTGACACAAACTGTAAAAAGTTGTAACAGTTATATATTGTCCACCAACAACATTATATCATACTCTATTAATAATATGTATTCCCCTATTTATCCCCCACACCCCCATTTTCTGACTACTAAAATGCTTGAATAAAAACTGACCCAGACCATAGGCTGGAAAAAGGAATGTATATATATAAAAAAAAATCAAAGTAATTGTGATAGGTTTATACAGTGCCAGATTTAAGGGGGTTGCGATTGCCCAGAATTTATTAACTCTTAACATGTTTGCTGCAAATAAATCAAGAAAAGTTTTAATTAAGTCTTAATGGCTCCCACATTGTATCCGCCCTGAGGCTCCAACATATATAAATCTGGCACTGGGTTTATACAGCTAGTTTTCAGTATTCACAGATAATAAGTGTTATACTGCATAAAATGTAAAAATAAGAGACATTAGGTAGTAGTTTAAACATTAAAAGTTCAATCTATTTCATAGCTAGCAATTTAATAAATACTTAATAGAATATTTTCCAATATATGCTTACACTTTACACACATTGTTATAATACTGCTTACTAAAATAACAATTTCACTGAAAACAACAGCTTCTTCTTCTTCTTCTTCTTCATAGATATAGAAGGTTATTTATTTTAACAATTATAATCATAGGATATTCCTTTACTGCCACTAAACTAGTTTCTGTAAGTTAAAGGAACTATTATAAATGTAAAATATTGTTCTGTAGAAGCTATTTTCAATTTTAGTAACATTCTTTGGTTGTGTTTTTATCATGTAAATATATTTATTATTTATTCAATACACACACCATTTTGAAAAAGGAAATAATTTTTAGAAAGGTTTTAGTTTATAAACAAAACTAAATTACATCACATATGGCAAAGTATTACTTTTTACTTGCAATATTTTAATGTATTTTTCTGTGGCCACTTTAAATATAAGTTTTTTAAAATTAAAAATATGCATTGATAATAAATCAGATTTATAATTGAATATAAATTAGCAAAAAATAAATAAAATAATTGTAGACATAGTTTTATCACCATAGGAAAATAAATAAAATAATTGTAGACATAGTTTTATCACCATAGGAAAATCCTTTTAGGCTAAATAACTAAATATATGTGGAGTAACCAACATAGATGTTACAATATTTTTGAAATTAAATTTAGTAACTTTGATAAGGTTCTTCTTATTGAGATTAAACCATGCCTGAATCATAAAGCAAAACTTTATTGTAAGAGGTGCTTGTATTACTTGGGTATGTATAGTACTATTTTAGAATGTTCTCAAGTGATTATCTTAGAAAACTTTAATAATTATCAATCATAAAAATATGAGGCAAAATGTATGATCTAGTTTTATTTTCACTCACACAAAACATTTGAGTTTCCCTTTAGTAATATAGCAATTCACGCACTTTAAGAATTGCTTGCTGACCCAAGAACCTCTACAAAGCAAATTTGAAACAGTTCGATGCCATCACATTTTGTTTTTGTATTAGTAAAATTCTTTTTTAGTTATTGTTGCCTCAGTCCTGGTTATGTATAAGGCACATGGTGGGATTAAAAATATACTTATATTCATGTTTATAAGCGCTCAACAACTAACATGGTACATAGCAGACAAAGCTACATTGACTTCAACTCATGCTAAACAAAGTAGAGCACATAGATAGTTTGTGAATGGTTTTAAGCTCATCATTCATTTTGACTACTTTAGTGTCATGCCATATAAATTGAGTCACATGTTAGTGCCACTTTAAATATAAAGAAAAACTGGAAGGTAATTATTTCATGTCTTGAATTTTCATTCATATATTTATTATTACTATTCACAGATTCAATTAATATGAAAGGAACTGAAAAAATTATAGAAGGTATTGTTAAGATATAACTAGGAGAACTTGAATGTTTCCATCACTGTTTTAGAACACCTACATAATTTAAGATTTTTATGAATGATCTTATAAAAAAAACTTAAATTGGGTAGAGTTAACATTTTCTCTATCAATAGATCACATTGTGTTTATTTAAATAATTAGTTTGTAAGATGTTAACTAAGGAAATTGATGTGAGTCACCTATTTGGTCGACTCTCTCTTAAAATTTTATTGTAGAGTCAAATGTGGATTTATTTAAAGTGACTACACAATGTAAATATACAAATGATGTAAATATTTAAATAGTGCTAATGAACCTCATTTGTGTTTAATTTTGCTTGTCATGTATATATTACAAATATCTTAAAATACACTGTTAATAGCAAAATGTGATTTTGTAATTTTAAAGTGTTTTAAATCCTAGATATTATCACTAGCATAGGCCTCACATTTATCAACCATTTAAAATAATTACATTTACATAACATAATTTTATAATAAAGGAAATTGATAAAACTAAAGAAAAAGGAAAAATAAACTACTAAGAATAAATCAGAATAAACTTCATCAAATTTATTCTTAGTAGTTTATTTTTCCTTTTTCTTTAGTTTTATCAATTTCCTTTATTATAAAATTATCTAGCCATTGGGCCACCTCATTTTTGAATCAATTTATATAACATAGTTACTCTGCTGCATTTCAAATAGGTAAAATGTTGTGGATATAGGCTTTGTATAGAAATGCTCTCATAATTAAAATTATTATTTTGTGGTTGTATGTGTGTTTAGTTACCCTTTAATATAACTGTAATTATCAAATTAATTTATTTTAAAATAGGTTGACTATGCCCCTTTAAGTCATTTAATATATTTATTTTTGTTTAGTTCATCTATCAATAATTTACATCAAAAAACAATTTATTTAAACTCATTGTTCTACAATCACTTAAACAGTTAAAATGTTTATTAGAATACCAATTACTTCTGCTTACAATTATGTAAGGGGTGTGCAAAAGTAACTTTTTTCAAATGTGAAGTTAAAACAAGATTTTAAACATGATTAAACTAGTTCTATTAATTGTCACTTAAAAAATGTATAAGTGCAGCCAGATGTAAGGAACCATAATAACATAAATTCTTCAAATACATGGCAATGGCAATATTTTGACAGTTGACCTGTGTGTTGATACATCAGGGGTATCATGTAAAATAAAAAATGTATTCAATTATAATCAATCAATGCTTCAAAATTAGAAACAGTACAAATATTAATTATAAGGTTGTCTGTTTACTCACTCAATATTTATTTGGGATGATTTTGAAGATAAACTAAACAAAAAGGTAGGTGTCGAAGTCAAGTTTAATAGATGTTAACTATTGACCTTTGACTTCCAAAGCTTTGCATATCCTTTATGTTTAAAGGAATTAAATTATATTCTAGTCCCGGAAGTCAACAAATTTTCCAGTATAATAAATAACATGTATTGGTTCAACATCGAGTCTCGATTATACATACAGTCCCACGATTGAAAGTATTGGGTAACACTAGTTGTGTTATGCTCATAGCTTGCCATATTTTAAGGGAGCACTACAGCAGATAAGCTTTTTTTTTTCCACATTTAATTTTACTCAAAATTAATTTGTAAGAGAGTTTTAAAACTTAACATGTACATTATTTAAATATAGCACTGTTTATATAGTTATGTTGAAATATATCATCCCCTTCTTTAATATAGATATTGCCAAGCTTAAATATATTCTTATGAAATTTTATCCCTTGTATTTTTAATTTTAATTAAACTGTTTTGTTTGCTAGTTAAAGCATTTTATTTATAGGTAACTGTTCAAAACACTTCTGCATAGTCAATTTTGATTATTTTACTATAAAATTACAACCAATGCTAGCAAATTTTTTAAATGTTATGCTAATGATGAAATGGTTCATTAAAAATAATATTTAATTTTATGGTTCAGCCATTGTAATGTTGAGATTTTTCCGGTAGAAGAGACATTATAATTTAACTTATGATTATGTATTTAATTCATACCTTTTATGATTGGGATAGTTATTACAACTTTAAAATAAGTTGACATTAAATATAATCTTTTCAAACATATGGATTTAGTTTTTTTAAATATAATCTATTTTTATTCTTTGATTGTGAACCATTATTATGGCATTATAAATTCAGAAGTTAATTGCCACTTTTCCCTATATTGAGCTAGTTCTATCCAGCACACCTCATTAAATCTATATCCCTATTTTGAGCTGGTTCTTTCCAGTCCACCTCATCAACATTTTGCCTCCTGGATCCTTATATACTATTCTGATCAGTCTGGCAGGCCCATTTTCATAAAAAATGCACATTTTCTAAATATTACCAATAAAGGTATTTTATTAGTATAAAATTGATACTTACATGAAATCTTTCTCTGGAATTTCTTCTATAACATGATGTATTACTCAAATTACTTATATTCTTATAAAAATTTACTAGATTTATTCAAAGATATTTTGTTTTTTAAGTTTTTCACAAATAAAATTTTGCTACTTTGACATTTAGAAAAATAACCAAACTAATAGGCCTAGTTTGTTTACAAAATGTCTACCTTGTATGATATTCATAAACATGGATAATATGAATGAAACAAACAAAAAATAACAATAATAATTTGTTATATAAGTTGCGACAAAATAAAAGCAAATAAAATTTACTCTTGAACAAACCTAATTCATTTTTTGATACAAAATTGGGATCCATTTCCGAATCATCAAAACTTGCATCACTTTTATTTAAATAATCTCGTATTTTTTCAAAAGTTAAACGCTACAGAATCTAGTCAATTTATTAATAAAATAAACATTCAATACGTTTTAAAAATATAATGCTGCAAACACAATTTCACTCACAAAGTAAACAAAACAAACCTCTAAAACATAGATTCTAAACTTAATTGACAACACACCTAAGATTATAGAGCAAAAAGATTGTATTTTTAAAAATCAGTGTGATCTATTGGCAGAAATATACACTTAACTAGTTAAATAAACCATCTCTAATAACATACTGTAGTAATATTACGGCGGATGTAAAAGTAGCCATAGTAATATTACGCCATCCGCAGAAATCCCAAATCTCTGAAGTCGTAATATTACGATGTTTGCAGGCAAAGTGTTAAATATATATCCCTATTTTGAGCTGGCTCTATCCATTTTACCTCATTACATCCTATCTCTTTCAAGCTCCCACCTGTGCCTAGGTCTTCCCACTAGTAAGAAGGTAAGGGATAGGTGGATGGAAACACAAAAAGGGAACTAACACAATATGACCTTTACACTCTATGAAAAGAACACATTTCACACTTAACACTGCTGCCACTGGACAAAGGCAATGGCTGCCTGCCTGCCTCTCGAAGAAATGTGATCATTACCACACAGCAAAACTTCCTAAAAGAGAGGGGGGGGAGAGAAAAAGGAAAATGTACAAGAATGATAGGACACTTGTACAGGAACAGGTAAAAGAAACTGTGTTTTTTTCATTGTAAAGGCCAAATTGTGTTTGTTCCCTTTTATACAATCCACCTTTTCTTTCATCCAAAAACAAATTCCAGAAAGTTCTGGAATCTAATCAAACTGGCAATTTTCAAAATTAGATAACTTTTCTTTATGATTTGTGCCCATTATTAACTTTGTGTGCAGTTTTACGTTAGTAGTGGCAAATTTTAAATGTACTCAATATGACCTTGGTGTTGTATAAATCTTGCAATTCAATTATAGCAGTTTTAATTCAAATATTTTTATTTTTACTATTTACAGTTTTGAAGGTTTTCCCACTCGCATCAATATGGTATAAATAAATGACACATTTTTAAAATGGCGTTATAGGCCTATGTATGAAAAAAGATTGAGGAAATGGAGAAACAAAAATTGATGTTAAAATTTAAGAATCAGAATCATTATAACTAGGCCTGTGTGGGAATGACATTTTGACTTAGAGAAATTCACCACCAGAAGACAAATGTTTTTAAAATAATGTTCCAATTTAAGCTTATAGTTATTTTTCCGATTTTTATTCCAAACTTAGACTGCCCATTCAATCCAATTAAAAAATAACTTGATAAAATTAGAAGCTCATGAGTATTTGATCAGAAAATAATATTTTATAGGTTCAAATAAGTTAACTGTAGGATTTGTGTCGAGCTAATGGAAATTAGCTCACACAGTTATGTGGTTCTGACACCTTTCACGTAAACATCAACTCGCCATGTACTACGGTGGAGTTTGGATTTCCCATGGCCTAGTTGAGGCGGTGATTGTATTCTGGGGTCGATGCTAATGATCTTCATTTAAGGCAGAGCCTACACATAAATGCACGGTTATAAACAAAAAAATGTTTTTAAAAAATATCTAATTATTCAACATTGTTGTTTTTTATTTATTTTAGTAATATATCTGGGCATCTTTCATAATTCTTATGGAATTTTCAAACCATGCTAAAATTAGTTATTGAAATATTTTTGTTAAAATGTTTCCATTTCAATGCATTTTAAATGGGAAAACAAAAATTATTAATAGATTTATTTATTTTCTCTGTACAATTAAGCTAGTGTGTTTTTTTATAACATATTATTTAATGAATAATTTATTTTTATTTTTAAACATATTTTTAAATTTGGGTTGGCTTCAATAGCCACAACGATATCGAGCTCTAACAACTCGCAAGCCAATACTTTGGTAAGAATACTGTACATAATTTTAAATAAAACTTTTCCTTCTACAAATAGTTATCTTAGTTGATAATAAGTGCCGTTGGTATGATCATTACCCATTTACAAGCTAGTATCGTTTTGCAAGCGTTGGCTAACCTGCTGTATCGGAATTCAGGCGGCAATGGAGGGTTAAACTAATCTCTGTGACCTTCTTGAGTCAAGGATACATTAATACCATGTGCATTGAGATAAGAAGGGCCAATGTCCAATTATGAAAATTGGTGTGATTAAATATAAACATCTTAATATATTCAGTAACTAAAATACTCACAAAGTCTTCCTGCTGTGTGAATAAATATAGTTGGTCCCTACTTACTTCAATAGAGTATTACTCTAGTGATACATTATTTTCAAAGAAAAAGCCACATGCTTCTCCATACACAAACTTTTATGACATTAGCCCTTATTTATCTGAGGCAGTAAAACATGTAAAATTCTTCACTCTTATCTTATATTCTTTCACGGGTTTTATCATTCTTAAGCACTACACGTTTTAATAATAAGTTTTAATACTCAGTGTATATTAAAACTACTGTAAATAGAATTTTTAATCCACTATTATAATAAATAAAAATAAACATTTCTGCTCAAATCAAACAAAATTATTTTAAATAAAATGGGGTCTTAATGTAATTTGGAGATGTTCTCAGTATGTTTTTATCTACTATATTTATTTTACTGTCTAGGATTTGACTATGGAATAAGTTATTTTTCAAAAAATTAATGAACCAAGTTTTTTGTACTCAAAGTGTGAATATGTTAATTTTATTTTATTAGCTTATTAAATGTGATTACTTTTAATTCGAATCTGTTTCATTCTCGCAGTTTGTGCACTATTTTCAGAAGAAGTGTACCGAATCCTGAACAATAAGTACCCACGATAATTATTTTTATATAATTAATAAAATGTGACTATTTTTGCTTTCGAACAAGATCCAATGGATTGTATAAATTTTGAGGTAGAAAAGTATTTACACATTATTATTTTATATCCTTGTGAATAACAAGTTTGTGAAGCATGGGTCGATGGAAGAAAGGGCGCACAAAGAAATTCAAAGATATAATTGATTATTTAACTGCTTTAGCTTGTTAAATGTGATTACTTTTAATTTGAATCTGTTGCATTCTCGCAGTTTGTGCGCTATTTTCAGAAGAAATGTATCGAATCCCGAAAAATAAGTAGGCACGATGATTATTTCTATATAATTAATAAAATGTGACTATTTTTGCTTTCGAACAAGATTGTATAATTTTTGAGGTGGAAAAGTATTTACACAATATTATTTTATATCCTTGAGAATAACAAGTTTGTGAATCATGGGTCGATGGAAGAAAGGGCGCACAAAGAAACTCAAAAGATATAATTGATTATTTAACTGCTTGTCGTAAAGGGCAAGTTTTGTTTAATGATATATTACTGGTGTTTAGGCTATCTGTATTTACTAATTTAAGTACAATGGATGAGTAGCGATACTATTTTATTCACTGTAGAAATAATATCAAAATTAAGATACAAATAAATGTTTCTAATTAACAATGTAGCGATTATTCTGATGTTTCAAGTACTTTTTCTAAAAAATCTCTTAGTGAAAGTAAATGTTACTAACACTCTGTAACGCACTTATATTATGTTCAAAATCTCTTGTGCCTTGGCCGAGTTCGTATCACGCTAGTACTAAGTAATTTCAACCTTACAGGGAATCGAACTAGCAATGTTACTAGAGCTGATTAATTTACGCAATCATTGCTCAGTCATAGCACTTTAGCATCTTGACTACGACATGGAGTCTATGATAAGTAAAATATATTTAAAACCATTAAACTTAATGAACTTTTGTGTTCCTAATGCCACAAAGTAAGTAAGTAGTTGATACCCGACAGCCTCTGTGGTATAGTGGTCAGATTTACTGACTTCAGGTCCCGAAATCCCGGGTTCGATCCCCAGTTCTTCCAATTCTGTCTGCGAAGCATTGGGTCTGAAATGGAACCAAAATAAACCTCGTGAGGACAAATGAGGAGCTACTTGAATGAATAAGTAGCGCTTAAGTTTAGAAAACTGAGATAGAAGGCTGGAGGGTTCGCTGTACTGACCACATGACATCCTCAACCCGAAAATGTTGGCACTATCTTCGCCAAAATACGGAAGCCTCTCGATTGGTATAGCCTGCTGGCAGGCTGACATCATGGGGATATTACTAAAGTTAATATCTACCAATAGGATAAAAAAATTATCTCCAAAAAACATTTATTTCTGGAAAATTGTGTAAATCCTATAGATGTTTGAAAACTGTAAGCACCGTATTAAATAACAGATACCCAATTAAGTGGCCGAGTGGTCTAAGGCGTCACTCCAGTGTTAAATTGGTCTGCTGATAGCGGAGCGCTTGGGGTTCAAATTCTGGTTGGGTCTACTGAGGGTAGTTTTTCCTAAATTGTTTCCCCATCTCCCAAAATAAAAATGCTGGTAGATAACCTTTCAAATGCTTCCTTCCTCATCACTATCCAATTAGATTATCATATATGTGTATAACATGAACAGGTAGTATGATGTGGTGATATCAGTAATAAAAATAACATATATTTATAGTCAAAATTGTTCTAGTCTTCGAAATGAAACTGCATTTTAAATATTTTATTGCCTCTTTAGCCTTTAAAGTTTAAAAATCAATCAAAGCAGAGTGGCCAAATTTAGCACATTAAATTTTAGTCATTTTTTTATTTTACCTGCTTACTAATAAACTCAAATAAATGGTACGACAAAATCGTAAGCTACATACTCTCTCGTATAGGTTATTATAGTTTGTGACAAAATCTTCAAAACTGAGTTATCTCTAATTTTACCTTAAATATTTTTTTTCTCTGGTAAATAAGTACACAGTATTATTTATTACTACCCGCCCCAGATATTTATTTGAAAAAAATAGTTCAAAACTTTTTTAAAAAGGTGATTTATAGAGCAATGACCTGAGTTCGTTTCTACTCTGCTCAGTAGCATGACCCGGCTGCTAGGCCTTGTATCTATGGCCCATAGTTTTTATTGCAAGAGAGCTATCCTTAAATTACGTAAGGTTTTTTTACATGATTTTAGATCCTCCCTTCCTCACGTAGGCTCCCTCTCATCTCTCTAGCTTACGTAATTTTTAAAGATTTGGTAAGTCATTCTATTTTACTCGTTTAGTTATTTTTAGATATGAGGACTGGTAATATCCCACTTTGGTGGCCACACGGTCTAAGGCGTCACTCTCTCAATAGACTAGTCTGCCGATGACTGGGAGATCGTGGTTCAATCATGATCGGGTGATATTTGCTAAATATTTTCCCACTCTCTCTCCACGCGAATGCGGGTACACTTCCTCTAAATTGAAACGTATTCATCCCTAACCCATTGGTGTAATTAGTTCATACCTAAACAGGCAGAATTAATGAAGGAAATGTACCCACATTTGCGTGGGAGAGTAGAAGGAAACGATTGAATAAGATCTCCCCAAAATACCCTCAGCAGGGATTTTAACCCCTAGAGAGAAGCGTCTAGCTGGCTGGGACGGTTAGGCTATTTTTTATGCTCGAGAGTTTGATTGTATATTGACGTTTTATCTCCCCACGTTTAGTCCAACTTGGTCGCCTACACACTTTACGGTCCTGCACTACACTTCTTATCAGTATCAGTTCTAGGAAAAGTCTGCTTGCGGCCTCGGCTGATTACTGGTCAGCCAGCCTCTCAATTGTTTAAACAAACCAGTTACTCTACCAAACTGATGGCTGTAATCCACCAGTTTGTATAACGTTAGCAACGCCATCTATTTTGAGAGCTGAAAGCTCAACACACCGCCAGAGAGGGTAGTCAGAGCCTTAGTCTTTGTAAGGCCATAATGATATAACCTTTTTATTCTTGACATAAATATTGGGTTTACGTTGAATGTACTTGATGACTTCCTTTTACGCATCGTTAATTTCAGACACTGAAAGCTTTCAATTTTAACGTTGAACATGTTTACTTCAATTGCTTACAAAACTACGTTTCCATTATACAAGACAAATTATTTTTTGTTAGTTTGAGAAATGCCTAAAATACTACTTAGCAAGTCTTGTTCATCCATACTGGTACAGAGACCATAGAAGAACTCACAGTTATATTTCTTTCATTGTTAATTTCTGCTTCGCCCACACTTATCTGCGTACTATGCCACGTTCTTGGTGTTTTCTTCAGCCATGCAGGTTCTTACCACCATTTTGACTTGAGAAAATCTTATCCTGAACAATCCCTGGAGAGGATATCTGTAGGATTCATACTACCAGAAACATGTCTCCATTGTCCATCTTCTGTAAGTTCTTTAATCCCTTTCATCAACCTCAATATCCCATCCTATTTTGGATATCCATGTTTGTTGAAACAAGATCTTTGGACACAAAAAATACTGGGTTTGAAAATACAATGGGCTCTAAAACACGCTGATCAACGAACAGTACTACTCTTTTTAATAATCCCTTTTAGGTAAATATTCTTAAACGATTCAGGGTGAGTTTGTGGTGTAGCTGCACACCGATCCCACTTAAATCCCAGAACATGCGACCTCTTAAGAGGGCGCTTGTCTCAATTTTCATTAAATATTGAGTGTTCCCATCCTATGAGGTATCTTCCCGAATGAGCTTCTGTAGCTCCTCTTCATTCTTGACACACATAAAATTCTCATCAATGTTTCAACAGTGTCCCACGTGTAGTTCGGGTAAGTAGATTTCAAACGTTTTAAAACGTATTCAAGATGATGCTCTATTAAAGCACTTAGTAAAAATGAACTGCGTGAAACACCAAACACTAACCTTAGATAAAGTAGTACTGTAATAGTTGCTTCATTTTCTCTGTCAACCCACAGGAATTGTAGGAAATCTATGAGTAGTAAAAGCCAGACTATAAGCAGTGGCAATAAGCTAAGAATTGACGTATCAGATATGGTGACGTTCCGGACGTCACAGATTTGAATGATATTAAGTGCGAGGCACGTAATTAATTGTGTGTACTAACACTCTGTAACGCACTTATATTATGTTCAAAATCTCTTGTGCCTTGGCCGAGTTCGTATCACGCTAGTACTAAGTAATTTCAACCTAACAGGGAATCGAACTAGCAATGTTACTAGAGCTGATTAATTTACGCAATCATTGCTCAGTCATAGCACTTTAGCATTCTTGACTACAACATGGAGCCGATGATAAGTAAAATATATTTAAAACCATTAAAGTTAATGAACTTTTGTGTTCCTAATGCCACAAAGAAAATAAGTAGTTGATACCCGACAGCCTCTGTGGTATAGTGGTCAGATTTACTGACTTCAGGTCCCGAAGTCCCGGGTTCAATCCCCAGTTCTTACAATTCTGTCTGCGAAGCAGTGGGTCTGAAACGGAACCAAAATAAACCTCGTGAGGACAAATGAGGAGATAATTGAATGAATAAGTAGCACTTAAGTTTAGAAAACTGAGATAGAAGGCTGGAGGGTTCGCTGTACTGACCACATGACATCCTCAACTCGAAAATGTTGGTACAATCTTTCCCAACATACGACAGCCTTTCGATTGGTATAGACTTCTTGCAGGCTGACACCATGGAGATATTACTCAAGTTAAACTCTACCAATAGGATGAAAAATTATTCCCAAAAACATTTATCTCTGGAAAATTGTGTAGATCCTATAGATGTTTGAAAACTGTAAACACCGTATTAAATAACAGATACCCACTTCAGTGGCTGAGTGGTCTAAGGTGTCACTAGTGTTAAATTGGCCTGCTGATAGCGGAGCGCTTGGGGTTCAAATCCTGGTCGGGTCTACTGAGGGTAGTTTTTCCTAAATTGTTTCCCCATCTCCCAAAATAAAAATGATGATAGATAACCTATCAAATGCTTCCTTCCTCATCAATACCCAATTAGATTATCATATGTGCATATAACATGAACAGGTAGTATGACGCGGTGATATCAGTAATAAAAATAACAGATATATTTATAGTCGAAATTGTTCGAAATGAAACTGCCTTTTAAATATTGTATTGCCTCTTTAGCCTTTAAAGTTTAAGAATTAATCAAAGCACAGTGGCCAAATTTAGCACATTAAATTTTAGTCATTTCTTATTTTACCTGCTTACTAATAAACTCAAATGGTACGACAAAATCGTAAGCTACATACTCTCTAGTATAGGTTATTTATTATAAATAGTGACAAAATCTTCAAAACTAAGTTATTTCTAATTTTACCTTAAATAATTTTTTCTTTGATAAATAAGTATACAGTATTATTTTTCACTACCCTCCCCAGATATTCATTTGAAAAATATAGTTTAATATTTTTTTAAAAAGGTGATTTATAAATCATTGACCTGAGTTTGTTTCTACTCTGCTCATTAACACGACCCGGCTGCTAGGCCTTGTATCTAAGGCCCATAGTTTTTATTGCAAAGGGGCCATCCTCAAATTACGTAAGGCTTTTTTACATTATTTTAGATCCTCCCTCCCTTCCCTCGCATAAGCTCTCTTTCAAATTTTAAGGATTTGGTAAGTCATGTTATTTTAATCGTTTAGTTATTTTTAGACATGAGGATTGGTAATATCCCACTTTGGTGGCCACACGGTCTAAGGCATCACTCTCGCAATAGACTAGTCTGCCGATGACTGGGAGATCGTGGGTCAATCATGATCAGGTGATATTTCTTAAATATTTTCACACTCTCCACGCGAATGCGGGTACACTTCCTCTAAATTGAAACATATTTATCCCTAACTCACTGGCGTAATTAGTTCATACCTAAACAGGCAGAATTAATGAAGGAAATGTACCCACATTTGCATGGGAGAGTAGAAGGAAACGATTGAATAAGATGTCCCCAAAATACCCTCATCAGGGATTTTAACCCCCAGACAGAAGCGTCTAACTGGCTGGGATGGATAGGCTAATTTTTCTGCTTGACAGTATGATTGTATCTTGACGTTTTATCTCCCCACGTTAAGTCCAATTTGGTTGCCTACACACTTTACAGTCCTGCACTACACTTCTTATCTCTATCAGTTCTAGGAAAAGTTTGCTTGCGGCCTTGACTGATTACTGGTCAGCCAGCCTTCCAGTTGTTTAAACAAACTAGTTATTCTGCCAACCTGATAGCTGGAATCCACCATTTTGTATAACGTTAGCAACGCCATCTATTTTGAGAGCTGAAAGCTCAACACACCGCCAGAGAGGGTAGGCAGGGCCTTAAAAAAATTGAATGGTAAAATACTACAAAAAAAATAATGTTGAAACAACATATGCTTCATATCACCTCTCTCACTGTTGGCACTTTATGCATGCGCCTATCCTCCTTCTGGCGCCCGCCCCTCCGAGCGCTGTAGTGTTGAGATATGATTGGTCGAACTCACCTATTTCCCCTTCCTAGTTTGGTCTCAATCGGGGAGTTTGTTTAATATGTTGTACTTGCACAATTTACAACAAGACAGTCCAAATATGTGGTTATTTCCTTCATCTATAATACTTCTAGCCATCAGAGCCGAGCCAGGGCGCTATGGGGTCTGATGCTGCTGAATCACGGGTTCGCTTGAGGTAGCGTCCTGCCGCATTAAGTCTACCAACATCTAGTTTGTTAACAGTCGGTGCACTTCTACTACACACACTATCAAATTGTCGGGATTAGAAGAATGGAATCTCTACTGGGATAATTGTTTAGTTGCAGTCAGCTAATGTGCTGAACAAGTGTTTTCTCATGCCAAGCGTTAGTTTACTTATTTGGTTTGTATAGCTGTACACTTACCGTCACTACCGTGTATAAAAAATTGTATTTATATCATGGTGAGTGGTGATTAGGATTATGGCCAGGAGTGCATATTCACAGTATGTAGCAAGTTTGGTTCCCTAAAAACCAATCGAATGTGTTATTGATGTCTATTTATTGTGAGCTTAGTTTATCAGGTCGTTTAGTGTTCACCTTTTGACTCCTTTTGGCATGGCAAATCCACGCTTGACCTTAGTTCTTAACAGACTAGTTTCTATTTGTTACCCTTTAGACGGGTTCTTTAAGCTGAGTGCTTAATTTGGTTAGACTTCTATAGTACACCTTTATTTCAATATTTGATGGTGAACCATGGCAGTAACTGCAATGTCCTAATTCGGGCTTATTATTCCCTGACTGGTCGGACATGGTTTGCACCTCCTTATTGTGACCTTGACGTTCATGCTGTATGTATATAGGAAAGCTTGAGCAGTATGAGGTACCGGGCGTTCCCAAGGGCACATGCTTAAGATTTCACAGAACCTTTGGTTATAAACTTTACTTATGTGAGTTTAGTATTTGATTATTATTATTATTATTATTATTATTATTATTATTAGCATCACGTCTTACTACCTGTTCGGGTTATACGCACTTAGGCTAATGTGTAATGGTAGGGTGATTGTGAGATGAAATGGAGGACCTACAGTTTAACGTGGAATTCAAACCACGGTGGAGGCCTGGCATTCCACACATTCACAAGTTGTGTGAGCTTAGTAAATCTTTCAGTAGAACCCCTGTTGACTGGTCTATACCATGCTGACAAATTACTGTGATTCACCTGTTAATTAGTTGCAATATTAAACCCTAATTATCAAGTACAATCAATCAAAGGTATAAATCATTATCTCATAAAGCTCTATTGAAAGGCAACATTTTAACTGGCCATCTTGTCAGTAGCCTGTTGTTTGTTTTACATTATACAACCCACTAATTTAGTTACATTGATTCAAAAAAATGATTGTTTAGGTAGATGAAACCTAATGAACAAACCTTATGTCAACTTATTGTACTTACCATTGAATTCTATTAAATAAATTATTGTAACCTTTATATTTCATCCATTGTATCAATGCAACCTTCCTAAGGCGGGTTTAGTTTAGATGTCAAAATTAATTTTAAATTAAGTCAAGGAGCAAGACAAACTCTGACGTGGTTGAAGTTACAGGTCTGAACACTAAACTAATTTTTGTGATCTTGTAGTTTTTGAAAGGAAAGAAATGAAGTGGCCTACAGAAAAATTGTATCTTTATTTATTATTGAATTCTAGGTTTTCCAAATAAAAATTGAATAACATTTTGCTTAACAAGTGTTGAGGTACAGTAAAAGTGTTAAGGTAAAGTAAAAAGCCCTAGGCTTAATTCAACTATTATAATAATTGTGTATTTATTTATCAAGCAATTTTAGTATTATATGAATAAATTCTAAAAATATGTTTTTAAAATAAATTAAAAAGTTCTCAAATAAAAAAGTTATGAGGTGAATTTTAATAAGTACTCACACAGTAAAATATCAACTATATATATATATATATANTTTTTTTTTTTTTGCACTTACCATGCACTTCCAATCAAAGGCTAATCAACCTATTTGAACGGCAGTAAGCCTTCCTACAACCTTGATACTGCAATGCTGCTACCTATCAATGATCTTAAAAAGAATGTTAGAAACCTTTCAATCAATTCGATATAATTCAATTCATATAGGATAAGTGAATATTCTTGTAGTTCACTTTATTATATTTTTAAATAGATAATTATTAAGAATACTTAGATACTTGGCGATTTAGTTTCACAAGATGTTATTCTGCTTGAGTAACCTATATAATTTAAGATGGTATGTAACGTAAAGATGTACATGTTAGAGATGTTAATGAAGTGATATTGTTAATAAAGATTAAATACAAACTTGACATGGATAGACTTTCCTTAAATGTAGCTTTTTAATATTTCTTTTTCATTTTAATATAAATTTTGTTAATTTTCTCCCTAAGTTTGAGATCCAATACAGGCCTAATTATAACATGCTTTAAAATGCACATCTTTATCACATACATATAGATTTAAACATAAAAATTCTGTAATAATTTTTAAAACTCAAATTTGTATAATGTTAAGCTTTATTTAATGAACAAAAAGTTATATAAATCTCACCCAGTTTATAATTCTGGATGGGTCATTCAACAAGTATAATAAAAAACGTATTTGGTGAATAACCAGTGCAGTTACATTATATGGGGCTATATTTTAGTTTAGAGATGACAAGCAGTTGGGTTTTAACTACTATACAGTTTAGTTATGGACCAGTCTCAGTTCTAGATAATTACACATTGAGTTAACGCGTATACAACTGTACCAAAAATAGAGATGCTAATTTATAAAATGCTTAATGCATTTACAATCAATGTCACAAAAGATGTATCAATATTTGAGCACCACAAAGAATTAAAGTTGTTCCTATCACTTTAAAAACAGTTAAATGCTGTGATAATATAAGAGCTTTTTAAAAAATATTAATAAGTTGTTATTTCCAAAGGGAAGAATTGAATTTGCAAATGTTTCCCAAACGATTCTTTTTCGAACCAGTTTTGAAACATAAAAGTCCACTCTCTAAGAATTCCATCAGGTGTTGCATCATCACATTCCACATCAAATCGTGAGTTATGATTAATCTTGTCTTCTTTTTCACCTTCATAAACATCATTGAACAGCTCTTTAGTACAGTTTTCATTAAACAAGGTAAAGTAACTTGGAATAGAAGTAACCATGTGTGGATGAAACCCCTGGAAACCTAAATAGCTCAATGCAAAGTTTGAAAAGGAAACAGTCCAGGAATAAAAGTTAGATTGCGGTAAAACATTCTCTACTTTGTCGACATCGCAAACATTAACATAATTTTCAGAAAGTTGGTGTGACGAGTCCACAGCGTCAGATTGGTTGTGATTGGATGAGCCAATGGAAGCGAGAATGAAACTAGTTGTGAGAACATCAACAGGAGTAACCGTCTGAGTGGCACAGTCTTTTGAGGTCAGTTCATCAAGAGAAGCAAAGGACGATGAGCGTTGTGTTGTTGCAGGTTGCAGTGGTAATCTTGGACTAAGTGAAGTGCCGGGCATGTGACTGACAGCAATGACTGAGCCAAGAAGTGTCAATACACTTGCCGTGTAGCTGGTCAGACACACAGCAGATACCTACAACACCAAGTGTTGGACATTAATTACAATTTATTTGGCTGGAAGGAGGATGGCTTTAAGAAATTCAGCCAATTATTTTATTTTTGTTTTAACTGGAGTTGGGTCTAATCCACTATTTTATGAATCCAAATCTCCAATTTACCTTTAAATCCTGAATCTCGATTCTGAATCATGAAAAAAATTGTGAACCTCATAGGAAAGATAATAGAATAATATAAATTATGAACATAGTCTAAGAGGAAATATAAACATAATAGAATCAAGAGAAAAAAATGTTAACATTCTTTCTTATAACATAAATATGTTTAGTCAAGTGATAAATTACTGTTCTGGGGCCTGGTGGTTAAGTTCATCACCACCAATAAGTGGTATTAGAGCTCTAAAACCAACTTTAATGGAAAAAGTATTTTAAAAAAATTATGAAAAAGAATGTTACTAGTTGTATTTTCTATTATACCATTATAATAGACCACAAAGGAAGCCAAAAAAGAGATTGGAGGAGCATATAACAGAAAGTGTTCAAGTGAGAGGAGAAGAATGGTAGAAGGCTAGAGTAAGATGGAGGCACTTTACTAAACTGACCCAGCCACAGATTGGAAGCAGTTGATGATGATGATGATTTATATTTTCTCTCATGTTCATATCATAATTTTTTCCTTAGATTCGAAAGTAAATAGGAGATTCGGATTTGTAAAGTAATCTAATTCTAATAACTCTAATTTTTAGACTTTTTCAATCACATTAGTGTGTATTTATTAATAAATAAGATATTTTAATGTGAAGTTGGATTAAGTGAAAATGTAAATGTTCAATAAATAAATGAAAAATCAACAATAGGATTTAAGAATTGGAATCATGACGTCTCTTAAATAAGTTCAAAAAGTTTATTTTTCAAGATGTGTGATTCTTACCACGACGACAACTTGTGCTAGTGCAGCCAGGTCCACAGTTTCAAGCAGTTGGTCCAGATCTGTGTAGGAAAACCAGCCTCTTCGCTTCCCTTCTTGCAAGGCTACATTTGTCTCGACTTTGCACAGCTGCTTCCAGAATGCTTGCTCGCTCACAAAAACTTCCCAGTCCTGAACAGCCAATATTATCATTATCTATCTTATAGAATTCAATATGAAATAATTAGTATAAAAAACGTATAATAGGAAAGAAGTTATGAGAAATTACAAAATTTAAGTGAAATTGCAAAATTTTAATCTGATATGTCAATAAGAGTTTGTTAACTATACAAATACGATTTAAGATATGAATCACAATTAAAATAACACATTAAAAATGTGAGTCAAGGTCACAATATAAGTAAAATTATGACAAGAAAACACAACCAATTAAACATAAATTAAACCATATGGGTAAATTAGTATTGATTGACTAGAGGAGTAAAGTTTTTTATATAATTTCAAAGAATCATTAGGAAAAATTAAAATTTTAAGAAAGTAGACAAAATGTTAAAATATATGATATTGGATTGAATTCTATTTTCCTATCTGAATTCCCTTGCTCCTTTATAGGCGTCGTTGAGACGGCCTAAGAATACAACATGTTTTGGCACATCTATGGCGCCATCATCAGGACATTTGACTATGCCTGTGTGAGTGGTTCCAGTGAATACCATAAACGAAACATATTATCATTGTTACTGTTAGTATTACTATAAATATTACTATTATTATTATTGTTACTAGAACTTAGCATTTTGTCCAAATTAGTTAATAAATATTTACTCTACTTTTATCACAATTAATAATATACAATCCAAATAAATTATTAAAGTTTGCTGAGTTTTGTCAATTTAAGAGAAATTAAATAATGTTCTAAGTGTGAGAGGTACATGACAGGAATAAAAATAGATAAGAAATGCCAACAAAATGTAATAAAGTAAAAAGTGTCAACCTGTACACGGCAATCGAACCCGGGACTTTTGGTTTTTCTTACCACTACTCAGTGCCGGATTTATCCCTAGGGTAAATAAGCTACAGCTTAGAGCCCCACAAAGATTTCAGAATTTGTTGAGGTGGGGGAGGGGGCTTTTATGTATGTGTACTACTGAATATATAATATTATAATATAAACTTTTTTTCCACATAAATGGCATTCCCGTAAAATTTTCGGGCTTGCTAATTTATCACCAAACCAGTAGACCGGGAAATCTACATGCTGAAACATAGGCTCATCGTGGAAATTTCGTATCATTTGCAAAAGAGCTGACGTAGTTACATTTACTGTCCATTGATGGCAGCATAGTACAGCAAAGTTTAAGATGTTCTTTACCTAATCTAGAAACAATATTCAATAATTTTATGTTTGATGGAAACATCCAGCTAAAGAGAATAAAAAATTAACTGAGAGCACCCATGTCTCAATAAAAACTGTTTGCACTTAGCATCATGTGCATAGAAAGCGATAAGCAGTGTAGAATAGTATTTAAGGATATAATTTATGATTTTAATTAAAGGAAATCAAGAAAAAAAATGTGTTAAATTGTAGGCCTATCTGATATCAACTTTCTGATTTTTCAAACAAGTTCATAATTGCCTGTATTAATAAAAGTGATTACTTCTTTTGTCAGCATTTTGTAGGTTAAAATTATTTTATAAATTATGTTTATGTATTGTTTCCAATTGGTACTATACTATGTAGATCAAGGCAACCAAAAGATAAATATGTAATCAATAAATGTATTAATTTGAAAATAGATTGCATTTTTCACTTGTAATACTTTGCTATTCAATAATTAAAAGGCATACCAGAATAATGTTTTCAAGTTTTGTGAGAGATTCTGGTGTACTTTAAAAAAAAAAAAAAAGCCCTTCCAAGCTTTAGCTATGAGTTGAAACCAATATTTATCAAATATAAATTCAAATCTGTAAATCTTTTTTTAAGTACAATTTTAATAATTAGGCTTAAATCAAAATATTTAAAATTTAATTTTGAAAAGGTTGTTAAATGCTTGCTCAAAATCCTTTTCACTGTCAAACCTTTAATGTCATATAAAAAATAAAAATAGACCTCTTTGAGTAACTTAATTTTACTAATACAATTTTGTCTTTTCTTTTTTGTGATTTTGTTATTTTCTCAATTACATGAGAATGTAATTACTGTTTCCAATAATTGCTTAGAATTGTTATATAAAGTCAAGTCCTTCATGAATTTGATATATAGTTTTAGATTTATACAAAACTCAAGTATTTGAGATGGGTCGCTCGAAACATTGATTCTTAAAATCCCTCTGATCCTATGGCATTCAAAGATTATAAATTCATTAAATTCTCAAAAAAGTAAAAGATGCCTAAATACTAGGCATATATATATACACACACACACAATAATTCCTGCTATAACGTTGCCTATTAGAACGTTGTTTGGTTACAACGTTGTTAGTAATCTGTGACAGTTTTTTTACATAACGTCTGCTATTGGGTACAAAGTTGTTTTTCAGCTGAACACACGCCAAGTGTCAAATGCCTGGTTCCCGTTTGTGTGGGCCTAATAGGCCTATGAGTCATGCAGGTCACATCAGAGATTTCTATCCCCCCTCCCCATTAGTAGACATCAGTAGTAGTAGTAGTAGTAATAATAATAATAATAATAATATGGGTATTTTTATGCGAAAAAATATATTTTGTTTGTTTACAGTATTTTAAATTTGGAATATTTTACTTGAAGCTTGATACTTTTTGCACCAGATTTAGAGACTTTCAGCATTACTGAGTTGGCAACACTTAGATGGTGCAAGCTATGAGAAGTTTTGTTCAAGCATAAGAATTTTTATTAGATTTCTTTGTAGTTTTTATATTCTTAGTTCACGAGGGTATTTTATTTATCTTTCGTGTTTTTTTATATTTAATATATTTTAAGTTCGCATGTGACTTGTGTTTAGTATTCTTTGTTTTTATATCTAATTTTTTTTTAGTTCGCTCGCAACTTGTGTTTACTTGTTTTGTTTTTTATTTTAGCTAAGGGGGGCGGGGGCGGGGTGTTATCTGTTTGCAATGGCGCCTAAACGTTCATGTAATTTATCTAACACTTTAATTGCAAAGAAAAACAGCCGATCAATTAGTCTGGCTGTTAAAATGGACGTAATACAGCGCGGTGTAAACATTGCTGCAGCTTTGGGCCTACCTGCAACTACTATTCGCACTATAGGGAAAAATGCCATGAAAATTAAGTGGTGTGGAAAACTTTTCAAGGCTCAGTGTGACAAAGGTCAGGCGTACAAGAAACGAACGCATTGAAAGGATGGAGAAAATGCTTTCGCTGTGGATTGAATCTCAAAACCAACGTAGTGCCCGAGTTACTTTAGCCTTTTTTTTTCATGCTGTTCATGGCCTGGCATCTTAAAATTTTAAATTCAGGCCATTTTATCCCCTGTCTTCCTTTAAAATTACCCTATCATTGAGTTTACAATTTTATCTAAGAATTAACAGGTTTGTCACCTAACCTACTCATTTTAGAAATAAATTTACCCATTCCAGTTGGTCCGCCCCGGATATTTTACACCCTCGGTACACCTCGCCACCACTTTAGCCATTGTTCAAAGTAAAGCTAAATCTTTATATCATGACGTATTAAAGCCTAAGGATGGCGAAGGCTCCAAAGAAAAATCTTTCAGTGCCAGCCGAGGGTGGTTCAGTGGTTTTAAGCACCGGTACAATTGTCATAATATTAAAGTGACCGGTGAAGGTGCAAGTTCTTACAACATTTTAGCGGAAGCCTTTGTTGTCGAACTTCAAAACATCATTGAAGACGGTGGATACTCATCAAATCAAGTTTTCAATGTTGATGAGACCAGACTGTTTTGGAGACGTATGCCTGTCAGAACTTAGATTCCACAGGAATAAAAGACAGCACCAGGTTTTAAAGCTGCGAAAGATCGTGTAGCACTGTTGCTAGGTGGGAATGCATCTGGTGACTACAAGATGAAGCCACTCCTGATTGCCAGATCAGAGAATTCACGGGCTTTGAAAGGAAAGATGAAGGAGCACCTTCCCATTATTTACAAAGCCAATAAAAAGGTGTGGATAACTGGTGCCATGTTCTGGGAGTGGTTGAAAGTCTACGCAATACCCACGTGGAAGAGATACTGTGCAAAGGAGAATTTAGATTTTAGAATTCTCCTCCTCATTGATAATTCTCCCTCCCATCCTCATGACATTTCTGACTTTGGATGAGCATGTGAAGATTGTTTTCCTCCCTCCCAATACTACGGCTCTAATCCAACCAATGGACCAAGGTGTAATTGCCACTTTCAAGTGATACTACTTGCGACGGACGTCTGAGCAACTTGTTGCAGCTACAGATGGTGAGGACAAGACCAGCATCAAGGAGTACTGGCGGAGCTACAATCTCTTTAACGCCATCAACAACATATCCATTGCTTGGCAAGAGGTTTCCCATACATGCCTCAACGCGGTGTGGCGAAATCTATAACCTGAATGTGTCAAAGATTTTAAAGGATTTGAAGAGATTGTGCCAAGTGCAAACACAAACCTCCTCAATATTGCTCATGAAGCAGGTTTCCAGAATCTGGAAACGGAGGACATAGAAGAGGTGGTGGACGCCAAGATTGAGGAACTCACTAACGAGGAGCTACAAGATCTGGCCCAAAATCCAAGCCCTGAATCTGACAGTGAATAGGACAAGCCTTCATGCACATTTACTACAAAGAGCATGGCTATTGCATTTCACCACATTCAAGAAGGACTTCAGATGTTGGCCGATGAAAACCCTAATGTAGAATGCAGCACAAGAGTTCACAGTACTGTCATGGAAGGCCTTACATGTTACCAGGAAGTTTACAAAGAAAAGAAATGTGCCGCTAAGCAACCAACTATCCGTGCATTCTTTCAACCAGTGGCCGCCATGGTGACACATGAGGGGGATATGATTATGAGTGGTGAGCCAGTCCCATCCACATCCCGAAATTAAATGTATTCCTGTCATGAGCTGTTTCCACGATATAATACTACATGTATTTGTAAGTATTTTGGG
>CABFVZ010000784.1:0-11082 GCA_902151445.1 Timema monikensis | reverse complement strand
GGGGGCCTTGGAACCAAACTCCTACACTTAACATTGATTCTTATGGGAAAACATAACTTTTATAAAGTTGTTTTCTATAAAGTTGCATTTCTCAGGAACATAACACAATGTTATAAGAAGATTTACTGTATATATAAAATTGTATCTTCTTTATTTTTATTGCCTTTTCTTTATACGATAGTAACTCAATCTTCTATGACGACAAGTTTCGGTGTTATTACTGATGTTACACCATCTTCAGGTCTGAGGAAAACCAATGTAATTGTAAAATAATATATAATGTTGTATCTCTATACATTATCTTACAATTACATTGGTTTTCCTCAGAATTGAATATGGTGTAACATCAATAATAACACAAAAACATGTAATCATAAAAGATTAAGCTAGTATCAAAGGAGAAGGGAATGAAAATAGATAATATATAATTTTATCACTATTACTTCTTTACCAAATCAAATATGAACATTAAATAAATATATACTTTTGATTTTCGATGCACTTTCAATACTTCATAGTTTAGTTATACTTAATATAATTTTAGTTTTTAATAAAAATGTATTTGTGATTTTGTTACCTTTCATGTTAAAATGATTGCTCAATATTTTGGTTTGATTATTAGGTAGAAATGTCCAAAGAATAAATAAAAACATTTTAAAAATTTATGTTATTACAGTATATTTGTTCCCAGCTTTTGGGTCAAGAACTGGGAAACTTTTTCCCTTCAAGAATCCTGAATTAAGTGTTAATGACTATAAAATGAAATTTCTGAAGTCATCCATTCTATATGGATAAATCTATTGTCACTCACAATGGCTTGAAGGAATTCTCGTTCGATTTGATTGATGTCCTTCACACTAATGCCAGCTGATGCTGCCCATTCATCATTGAACACTTCATCTTCCTCACCGTCGTCATTCAGAAACTTGCTCGCCACCATCTATAACAATCATAAAGGGGTTAACTACAGGGTATAGATTAAGGGGTGAGTCAAATATAACAAATATTTCTAAAATCAAATCAGGGTTTAAATAATCTATGTTTTATGTAAAAAATTAATACTGTGCATATGTGAGTATACCCTAATTTTGGTTGGAAGAAAAGTAGAGAAAACTCAAACATATTTCTTTGCAGCCAACAATGATAACATTTTACTATATTATTTGTGACAGGTAATGATAATGATAAATCTGAGCCCTATTTGATAAAGTCCATGACAACACAGAAAATCTGTAATAATTTGTTTAACAAACTTACTCACAAACTATGTTTGGGTTAGAAATGAGACCCTCAAATCTTGTGGTATTAACTTAGTAGAGAGATTTGAGAATCGTAAAAATATCAAAAATGTGAATACAATAATTATGAGTATCTTAACTCGATATACTACTTTTAAGCAAATGGTAAAAGGAATTATATAGACTTGTGTAGTTGGAAGAATAACAAAATCACAAAAAAAGGACAAAATGGTAACAATATAATAATAATATTTAGCACCGCGTCTTACTACCCGTTCGGGTTATATGCTGGGTATCAATTTAATTAATTCGCTGAAAAAGTGTGTTCATTGTTGTTTATGATGTAATACAAATGACAAAGCAAATAGCACTTGTCTGTGGTACCAAGCCTCAAAGAAACTTTTTAAATTCAATTTTAAATATGTTCGCTTTAACTTAAATTTAATTCAAGAATTCTAATTTGGATTCAAGATTCAAAAGAAATTGTAAGATTTGGATTCGAAAAATATTATATAGGATTTGACCCATATTTAGTTACGATTAATAAAACTAAGTACCCCTTGGATTACGCATGTACCTCAGCTTGGGAAACACTGTAATAAATAAATTTATCAAATAACTACCCATAAAGTGTAATTGTAAAGTTGTAAAGAGGTGTTACCATTGAAACTAAGAACAGTTCAGAGGATGCCACTGTACGCAAGTACTCCGGGTTACAAGTTTTTAGTCGTTCCAGGTAGAGGAGTGCCAAGACAAGAGAACAGGGGGACACACAGGCGTTCCGAGAGAGAGTTGCTGCCTCGTCCAGGTGGAGATAATCCAGGCTGTGTCCATTCTTTACCTCCGAGAACAGCTCAGATGCAAGTTCTAAGATGTGTCAACAGAAAAAATGTACATGGCTAATAAAACTACCGGCAACTAGGGAGCATGTCAAAGTTGATTTCTCAATGCACTCAATTTTTATTTTCATTAAAATAATTGAGAATTGATTTTAATACTTTAATTTTGGATATTTTATTATTAGCTTAACGCTTAGTGAATGAAAGTTCTGCTGGCATTTAAACGAAATGATGGTGATCAAGGATTGTTTATTTATCATTGAGTGCATCAATAATGTATTTGTGTAGTTTCAATTAAAATCTGACAAATCTAAATGTAGACCTACATAACATGAACTTTGTGTCTTAGTGAATTTGCAAAAATCAAACATGGATGTTTTGTTCATGAGATATTACGAAAAACACTTGTTTTTCTAAATACATTACATTATGGTTTATAAATAAATATTCTACTCTTAGGTTGGATGCATGGAAAAAGACAAATAGTTTATGTTGTGGAATAAAAATCAATAATCATAAAATTCAAGGTTAAAATTTAAGTAAGGTAGAAGACCAGGAATATTAACATCTATGCAGACAACTTTTTTAAAACCAGTAAAATTAGTACCAGAATTGAAAAAAAGACAAAGTTAATATTGTTTATTGAATAGATGGTATTGAAGTTTAAAAAACTTGATCAAAAGAGATTTGACCAGAAGACTTTTTGTTGGTAAGTGGCAAAACAAATGGATCACTCATAAAAAGAATCTTATTTATGCTCAACAAGTTATTAAATCTAAAAATCATGTAACCTATTCATACACTAAGCTGTGTGTTCTACAGCTACTATTTTTGTAAGATTGTGCGAACATTTTAGTGACTTTAGCATAAATAGTAACCTTTTGATGATGTTGATTGTGTCTATGATGTCACCAAAATAATATCCTATGAGATTTGTAAATTTTTTTCTACCAAAGTTAATTTAAATTTTAATTTATTTGCACATGGTGGGCTAGGTTAAGTAGCAGGTAAAAACTGAAATAATAAATTGTAAGTTAGGTTTTAAAAATAACATCGCCATGATATAATTTATAAATAGTGAGTTGTTTTGGAATCAGTCGTAATGGGTAGCCTATGTGTGATAGTCTGTGTTTTATCATTAAATATTGTTCAACAATATTTCAAACTAAAATAAAAGAAGAAGAGTAATTTATGTGCAAGAGTTGGGTTTGTTTCAAAAGTAAAGGATAAATGGTATTAATGAAAACAAATTTTTGCAGCCTTAAAAAAAAAGATTAATTTAGTTTGGAAGATTGTTTTAGGTGTGCCCCGACTTCTCAAAATCATAGCAGTAAGCACCAGTTGGTGCTTTCCAAACTATTTTAAAGAATATGGCCAACTGTTAACCCATTTGTGAGTGTTTTTTTTAATTAGAATAAATAAACTTTTCTTGTTATGGTATTAATTTGTTGGTAAAAATAATAACAAAATATTGATATTTTGGTTGGAAAAAAATAATCTTGTGATGAGTAGCCTGCTACCCCCCAAATGAGTATCGGGTGCCACCTAGGGTTGCCATATTTCAATATTCAAAAAGAATAATGTTGTGTCTGTGACATCAAATCATCAGTGTCATTGTCACCCTATCACTTTGGATGATTGGAAATTAAGAATGGAATGAGAATCTTGGGAGTATAAAAGCAATCAAATTATGGTACCGGTATGTTTAGGTTACTTAAAGTGGGTAGCCTATATATGACACTTAATAGTTACAGCGCATTCAATTAGTTGTTGCTCGTTGTGGTGAGGAAGAAACTCTTCGACAAACCCCCCCTCCCTCCCCAATTAATCACACTAAGTTGCTGTGCATGTACATATGTCAACGAGCAGTAGAGATAAAGCTGAACTAAGACTAAAATTATTGATTCTTTATCAACCTCAAAAACCAGCAGGTTTAACATGAAGAAAGGTACCATTTTAATGTTAAGAAAAGTGAATTCTAGAGGCTTAAAAGTTTAAGCTGGCCATGGGGCAGCTCCAGTGCCACCAACTTACCTACCTACAATGAATGATGCCGCTTAGCATTCATGTAATGTAAAGTTCACTTAATTTAAAAGTGTATTTTGATCTTTAAAGAAACGTATTTTGAGTAGAATTATAGGTTGTGATGATTCTTCATTATTTTTACAACAATTAACAAAGCAGAGATTATTTACAAAACAAGACCCATTCAATTTATAATAGTTAATAAGATTACCACCAGAGTGCAACAATGTACAGCCTGGGTATTTAGGAGCGAATTATAATATTCTAACACTTAAGGTTCACTTAACTTTCACATAATGTAGAGAAACTAAGTGTAAGATCAGGATTCACGTAACTTTATATTACTTGAGTAAAACAAAATCAGTGGATTTGATCTGTTGGAAAACAAATTGTTCACTCAAATGAAACCAAAGAATTAGGGCTGGTGAGGCTACAAATACTTGCAATAGAAGCTTAAAGGATATATAAAATGAAGTGTAACAGGAAGCTACAGTATTTTACAGTTCGCAAGACACAGAAAAAACTGTACCAGAGAATTTATCTGCATAGTATTTAAACAAAAAAATAAAGTACTACAGTCAACTCTCGATTCTACGACCCCGGGAATAGCGCCCCTCTCGAAGTAACAACCCTTTTTTGGGGAACCGTGAAAAATGTGGGAAAAAAGGTTGAAAAGTTTAAGGAAATCGGCTGTAAAATGTGTTTGTTGCATTTATTTAGGTTGCTACGTTGCAATTATCTTTGTGAGCGCTGTATTACTAGTAACTGGGGTGGGTCAGGTGTAAAAATAGACACCACCTCATCAATGCCAGCCAATAGCACTTGACTCTGTCCACCCCCTCCCACAAGCAAGACAATGTTTCTCCGCACGCGACTGCCGCTACATCACGCGCCAAGCTTGCTTTTTGCTATTGTTATTTCGATTCTCGATTTGGTTACTATTTTGGTTTAATTTTGTGAACAATTTTTGACGACCCATGATATTGTTTAACATTGTTATTTTGATTTGGTTACGTTTTTGGTTGGATTTTGTGAATGATTTTTGATGACCCACGCTATGTGTTGTCTAAAAAATGCATTTTTTTTGTATGAAGGTCAGGGGGGGAACAAAATCTGTTAAAATTCCAATAAATAAATTCCAATTCCCTTCGAAATAACGACCCTTTTCCAGGGAACCGTGAAAGGTCGTAGAATCGAGAGTTGACTGTATATAGTTCTTTTGATATCACTCGCAACATGATTGGCTTTCTTGAACTCAAGGTGAACTTTCTCCTTTGGACAGCGTGAGCGTTAAGTTAACTGCATCATGACTACTTCCGTTTAAAATCACACGAATAACTTTTAGGCTATGTTATGTTATATTATGTGAACATAAAAAGAATGTTAAGATAATTGTGATCCTCCCATGCATCTAAATAATCTAATCTAATAAAGTTTACCGCAAAACAAAGTTACCTGACACGGGAAGACTAAACCGCTCTGTCATAGGAAGTTTTCCATAGTATAAAGTTTTCTTTATTCGAGAGAGGAATTCGTCATGGTTTCCCATCACCTGTAAATATAATTTGAATTAAGACACACACAGCTAAAGAGTGGTACATGGAATCCAATTTAAGTAGTTTTCAGAATATGTAACAAATCAAATGCAATATCAACATACGAACAAATTAACCCACATGTGCTCTTTTGATTTAAAATACACATAAGTTTTACTATCATTTAGAACTCATCAATGATAAGCTCATGCTTAGTGAAGTTTTCAATTAACAAAACTAGGGAAGAGAGTTTGCCGCTATATATTCTGCGACAAATGGTTATCTTTGACAGTGGTGAACATTATTAGATGGCTCAGCATTAAAGGACTCAATTAACAAGTACTGTATTATATAAAGGGTGTAATTATATTAAATAAAGTGTACACATAGATCAAAGTCAAATATAAGTCAATTTAAATACAATATTTGTGTGTGTTCTACCTTGTGTAGTGGAGAGTAACACAAAGAAATATTATATTATATAATGTGTGTTGCAGGCAAAATTTTCTAAAAATATTGAGCTGTAAATAACTCAAAACACCAATTTTTGTATTTAGGGTGTTATTTATCAATAAGCTTTTGATATTCATTGATCATTGATTAATTTTACATAATTTCCCAATTTTTCTAAGAAAATGCTAATTCTATTTGAATATTTAATTTATCATTATATCATATAATATCTTAAATTAACAGTTGTGGATTTTTATGGCTGGTGACTTTCTAGTAGACTCATGTACCAAAGCATAAAGTTATTTAGGCCTATTAAAAATGTATATTTCATCAAAAATGTTATTAACTATTTGTAATTTTAATTACCTGAGATGTAGCATACTCAACACCTTATAGATTTATGCAATATGTCTATAGCTACACCCACAGTACTTAGAATATACAAGGTAGAGGCCACAAGACCGGTGCGCAGTAGCCTGTCGTGTATATGACGTCAATGTGACCCACTGGGTGCTCAGCTGTGTGATATGGCCAATTCTTATTGTGTTGATGCTCTAATGTTTGTTTCCTCTGTGCCATGTGATATTAATTTGTAGTAGTGATACCTTGTTGTGTAGTTTCTGGGTGCAATAACCACTCAATAAATCTTCAAGAATCTGGGCCAAGATTTTATAGATTTCTAACACAAAAACAATGTGTGCACATGTGTAAAAAAGCTGACAACTTTTGCGTTTCTAACGCTCAAGTTTGCTCTGCTCAATTTAACGAAACGGACTTTGAACGTAACTTAGAGGGATTACTCAAATTGAAACCAAATAATGTGTTAAAAAAAGTCTATGCTGGATTTTAAAATATCAACTATCTCAGCTTCTTGCAGTAATTCAGAAATAAATAAAAAAAACTGATAAATGTGAAACAAAAAAAACTTAAACCTTCTTTTAAATACACATGAAATTAATAATTTGCCTTTTACAACCTTAGAGCACGGGACAAGCCCATTAAAATTAATAAGCACACAAGTTAGAGTTGGAACGTGAAAGGAGATAAAGACATTTCGACAGAGTTAGCCTCTGCTATAACCGAAATTTCTCGTCAGAGATACTCGCATTAGATGGCAACAGTTACTCAACCTGTGGAGCTATAGTCTGTTCACGGTAGGAATTGACTTCTGAAAGGCCTTTTTCCCTACCATAAATCTATTAAATAGTAGGATATTGGTAGGAAAAAAGACCTTTCAGAGAGTAATTCCTACCGTGAATGGAATATAGTATTGCTTCTTTTAGACACTTGAGAAAATACTTGCTTTGTGGTCCTTGTTATTCTTTTATTTTCTACCAGCTAAATCAACCTTATTGACTGGCATGTTTTACATGTTATTTCTATTTAAAACACTTGATCACATAGAGCTCATTTTTCAAAAACAGTATCAGATTGCTACATAAAAATGACTTTAACGGTTTAAATGTTTCATTTACATGAGTTTTCAATAAAAACTATTTGTTGTTAAGAACAAAATTAAAAAAGTGATTTACATTTCAAATTCTTTTTAAAAGTAGGCTACGAAAAAAAAAATTCTTAATTCAGTGATCCTATCCCCAAAATCGCAAATACGAAATTAAAAGAAGTAACAAGATAGAAAAAATATAAATAAACATTAATATTTACTATGCGTTGATGATCACAATCATCCTGTAGTCTAATCTAAAGTGTGTGTATATAATAATTGATTAAATTTTTTCTAGCATCTCTTAATTTAATGTTAAGTCTCAGTGCTGTGGTTATGAGTTTTATTCTTTTATATTTAAATTAGTTTATTTGCTTCTAATAGATGTATAGTTAATCTATTATTGGATGTAGGGTATTTTAAATAAAATAACACTACAATAATATAATATGTGCCCTTCACTCCAAACAATATTTTCTAAACCAATCGCCATTATGTTATGTTCAATTTTAATGTCACATATATATTAATTACAGTAAAATAGATCACTAAATAAATTACACAATTACAAGTTTTTCTCATAATATTTCAAATAAGTTTTAATATTGGTAATCAAGTTTAACATAATGTTTGTTGGATCACTAATTTTGCCCAAATTACATAACATTTCACTATAAAATATTTAATAACTTTTTTTGCTTTCTCTTTTTTTCAATTGTTAAAACGAATACTTTTGTATTGACTGTACATTAGTCAGGCAACATGAAACCCCAGATGAAAAAGCTGTATGTCGATTGTCAATGTCAGTGCCGACAGGAAGAGCTTATGTTAGGCCTTTAAGTATTGAATTCCATGGCAAGCCGCCAAATTTTGTAGTAATTAGTTTTCCTTCCAATGGATACTCAGGGAACTATTTGAGTAAATACCCAGTATTCATAAATACTTGATACTCGATTGTACTCATCTACTAGGATAGCAGCTAAATACTAGCTTTGACCGTGTTTGACAAAATATAATTTCACATTCACACTTCATTCTGTTGCCGATATGGTGACCAGCAAGGGCGGACAATGGCGGTCTTTGCTTTGATAGACCACAACCGAAATAAATATACAGTAATTTATATTTTCTAAAGTATTTACAAACAAAATATCGACCTACTAAGTACCTACAACCTAGCAATAAAGTGTGAACGTGAAAAACTATCGGTCCATCAAGAGACTGTGAATGCCAGTCAAAGTGAAAAATTACTGGTATAAATCAACGATTTTTAAAATCACAATCACTGTAGTCACTGATATGGTAAAATCACTGTTTACTCCATCTCTACTGGGCACCGTGTGACGTGTCATCGGGGCGGGACTGAAGGGGGGGGGATGCACGTGGACCCTATCGTGTATTCTATTAAGTACCGTGACTACACCCCTAGTTCGTACCATACAGCTTACAATAAATGTTACACTCAAAAATGTATTGCAAGTAGTATTAGCATACTCGAACCTTAGATTATGAAAATTACACACACAAACAAAGCGAGAACTTAAATCCTGAACGTGTATAAGCCCACTTCCTAATAAGGGCATTTGAACCGACTTCAGGAGGTACTGACCTTAAATTTACTTCTCGTGTTATCTCGCCTTCTTTTAGGATTGGTTGAAAATGCCGGCATTATGATACTAAACAATGGTTTAATAATAAATACAAATAATTTTGACCTAACAGAATATATAAAAACAAATTGTTTTGAATAATCTTATAGAAAGTTATGAATAAAAGCTATGATCATAGAAAACACTATACTATGATGAATGGTACTTGTCACAGATAAGATCACTAAACAAATCTGTAAATAAAGTATAGGAATGTACAGAGAATAGAAAGGTGGCGCCACGTTGAGAAAATTTAGTATGAAACTTGGTAACGTCGCCCAGTACACAAGTTATATTTTAAAATCGAGGAAAACGAAATACATTTTTTTTAACATTAATTAGAGTAATTACGTTAGTTGAACATTAATATAGATCCTAAAGTTTCATTAAATTGAACGTTCCACAGTTTGAACAAATTTTTAACATATTAAATTGTCTTCCATATAGTTTTATGAATGTAACACACAGGGATGTGCTGAGTGACTTCACAATCGCAGTAAATTAGATGGATTTCTCATTGATCAGAATAATTCTAGTGATTCTCAGATCACTGCAAACACTAATTGGTAAAAGTGACACGAAATCAGTCATTGTGCAACACGGGATTATAGGCACCGTGTTGGCCGTTTATGAGGTTAGAGAATACGCATGAATCGCTGATGTGGCAAAACTTTGAACATTAAAATTGTTACGCCATTAGTATAAGAAAACTCCTAGGAGGGGGGAAAGCGGGATTAGGGTCTTGGAGATGAAGAGAGAATAACATACAATAGCCCCATTGCTTCTTTGGTGCTGATTGACAGCTCATAGCTGACTTCTGAGAGTCAACATTTAGCTATATACCTGAATTTTGACTGTCAAAAGTGACAGCTGCTAAACACATGTTTTTGCAGATCATTTGTTTCGGCGTAGGGATACATAATTTGGTCTGATAACTTTCCAAAGCCGTCAGCTGTGAGTTGTCAGTCAGCACCAAAGAAGCCATGGGTGTACTGTATATTAATTCAGTGATGCAAAAGTGTTGAAATTTAACGGAAAAATGTAAGTAACATTTCAATAAATATTCATCAAAATGACTACCAAAGAGTGATAAATATTTAGACCATTAGAACTTTAACGGAAAAATTTAAATAACATTTCAATAAATATCCATCAAAATTACTACCAAAGAGGTGATAGATATTTAGACCATTAAAGACGATCTTCCAGAACTTCATTTAGGTGATATCAACCATATTTCTAAGGTTTAATCCCTACATATCTTCAATCTCCCTACACAGACGCCATGTTTATGGACCTTTTCTACTATTATTTCGAGACTTTACATGATTTTATTCTGAAGGATATTTTTTTTCTTATCAGGCTCACTTTTTTTTCAACAATAACTTTAGAAATAATTTTTTGGCTAGAGTTTACTCGAATACGATGTATAATATTCTATTATTCACTTATGTTAGCTATTAACCTGATAAAACAAATCAAATATGTGTTTCAAGAAATTATACTATACATTTTAATTATTATTTTACTAATATTATTCATCAAAACTGAACAAAAGTTTTTTTGTTTAAGTACCTAAAATAACTATGGCCGACCTTGCTGCCACGGGACGTGGCAGGAAGAAAAATGACAGGTAATATACTTGCTGCCACGGGACGTGGCAGGAAGAAAAAGGACACGTAATATACTTGCTGCCACGGGACGTGGCAGGAAGAAATAGGACAGGTATAATACTTGCTGCCACGGGTTATGTTATTTTCCCGAAAGGACGGTACCTGGTAGAAATCAAATTGCGTTTGTTTGTGAATCTTATTGACCCTGGGTTTGGTTTGTTCCTTATTGACACGGGTTTTTTTAGGTAACCTTATTGCCACGGAATTTGGTTGGAGCCTTATTGTC
>CABFVZ010000783.1:263138-307885 GCA_902151445.1 Timema monikensis | reverse complement strand
TAATGTGTAATGGTAGGGTGATTGTGAGATGAAATGGAGGACCTACAGTTTAACGTGGAATCCGAACTACGGTGGCGGCCTGGCATTCCCCACATTCACAAGTGTTTTTAATAAATACGAAGGACACTCATTCTGTTCAGCACATGAGTAGACTACTTAATTTGATTAATTAAAAAGCTTATTGTAATTATTTTTTTCACTGCGTCTCAACAACCCTTTGGGCTATACACAAAAAGTTAAATGTAGTAGGCATTAAGAAAGTATAATTTTGAGGACGTGTACCCACATCTAGGCCTATGTGGCAAAAGAGTGGTAAACCATTTATGAAAAATAACCCTCAGTACACTCGACCTGGATTTGAACTCCAATCTCTCAGTCATTGGTAGTCCAGTCTATTGTGGGAGTGCTGCTTTAGACCATTCGATCACCAATTCAGGTCATATTTTATTGCTCATTTTCCACAAAGGAATGTTCGCAGATACCAAAAGTCACACAAATTTTTATAAAATGTTGAGGATTTTTCTTGATTCATGAATGCATTTTGTGCAACTAATAATCGAAATGTTTTCTTTTTATCGATTATTCTGGATACCATGGACATGTTTGTTGCGACTGATATGCTTTCGAATGGTTATATTTTTTATCTGATGCCAGCAACTTTCACTTCACATATTTTATAGAAAAGTATCTCACTTGCTGTAGAAAAAATATCCTCTCCGAATTCAGTAATAATTTACCTTAAATGACTCGCATTAGATGGTTTAGTTTAAAGCATTCTAAATACAAATAAAATGATTGCAAACAAATAAATATAACGTCCACTTTATAAATTAAAACTATGCAATTAAAATCTTTTGACATTTAAAATCATGTGTTCTACCTAACATTGGAATACAAATACCTGCTTTAAAAGCGATAGCTTCCCACCCCCCTTCAGCCCTTTTACAAACATGATATAGCAAGTGACTCACCAGGAATGTATAGACGGTACAAAGTTCATTTGAACTCTAAATAAAAATTGCTCCCCCCTTCCCCTGCAACTCTTTACAACTTGGGTGTAGTGAGGGTCTCACCAGGAATGTGGATTTTATAAGCACACAGATAAAGGGGCTCTAAGTTCATTTGGAATCATACATGATCTTCTTCAGTCAACGAGTGTGTGGTCAAATATCTGCTGTTTGAATATTCATGTTTTATCAAAGCACCTATAATTCATATATGTAACTTTTTTAAAGTCATTTTCAAACAATTTTAAATTTTCTTTAAAAAAAAGCTCAGAAATGACCAAATATAAATTTCTGCAACCAGGGGATCATGTACATAGCTTATTTACAACTTAGCATTGTTTCTGATGGACCAAAAAAAAGATGACATGTTATCAAAATCTGGGACCTGGTAATTACCATGATTTTAATAAACTAATAATTGTAAGAAGTAACTTCGAATTTACAAACTAATGACCCAAAATTTGTATATTAATACTCAGAAAACAATACAAATGAATATAGAAAATTAACTCTTTACATCAGACTAAACATGATCTACATCATTTATAAAATACCTGCTTTAGAAGCAATAGTTACCCCTCCCCACAGAAAGGTTTCCAGCTTATTTGCGATGTTTCACCAGGAATGTTTATTTTCCTTCCACAAAAGTAAAAAGTGTGCAAAGTAAATTTGAAACCTACAATATCTTGTCACTCCAACAACTCATCGTCAACTGTTGCCAACCTCTGGCTGGATTGGTTCGAGTATTATGTACCTTAGAGTAGGGAGGGGGTTTATGCTTTGCTGATTTTTGCTAACAAGGCGGTCAAGGGGTCAGAACAATGCTTATGTAAGACTTAGAAAGACAGGCAAAATTGAGGGAGGGTGCATTGCAAGCATCTTGGACTTTGGGCGGCAATGAAGATTCTGAGTGGCTAAACGAAAAAGAAATAGAGAAGCCTATAGAAGTAAGTCAAATCTTGAGTGACTAAACCCCCAAATAGAAACATAATTGAAATTTTTATAATGTTATAATTTGTTTTAATAATTTTACCTGTTCAATAAATTTAATTCATTGTTTACCAGTGTTAATTGTCAATTATTTCACAATATTAATTTACACCTTTATGTTAATAATCACCAGCAATTTATAAATCACATTAATTTCTGATTTTTTTTTTATAATCACGTCTTACTACCTGTTCAGGCTATAAGCAAAATTGTATGAAAAAAAGAATGGTTATTCCTGTGAATAAATGAAATAAAGTCTACAAATCTTACGTAAGCAAGAAGGGATAGGGGGTCAGGTATTTGCTTATATTTGCTTACAAGGGGGAGGGAGGGGTTAAAAAGTGCCAACAATGTGCTTACCTAATATTTGAACACTTAGTAAAATGCCTCCATCTTCCTAGCTATCTTTCCACCATTTTTTTCACTTTAATTGCTTCCATTCTTCTCTTCTCACTTCCACTTTTTCTGTTAGCTGCTCCTCCCACATCTTTCTTAGGCTCCTATGCAGTTTTTTTTCTTACATACTTCATTGTCATCATTCTCTTTGGCATTCTCCCATTTTCCATCCTCATAAGCAGGGCTGTGGAGGGGGAGGCAATTTTGGTTGGGGTTGGAGTCGGTAAAAATGTACTGACTCCAGCTTCAAAATTAAAACTTATATTATTTTAATAATATATGAGTCATTCTCAAACTGAGGGACAAATAGGAAATCCAAAAATAAAAATGTCAGGGAAAGTATAATTTATTGTTTGAATACACATCATTTATTAAAGCAGTAAGTAATAATACCAGCAGAGCTTGATTTTACAATTTTCTCTCTCTCTATCTTTTTTAGTTTTACCAAAGTGGCTACCCATAATCCATCACTTCGCTAACTGTATTTATGATGCACATAAATGCGTTTTAGTCTCAAAAATCCAAATAAAATATGTATTTTTACTAAGTATACCATAACTTTTTAACAATAGTATACCAAAATGATTGAATTTTCTTAATTTATTGGAATTAGGATTATACAAGTGAAGAATCATACAAAATGCATGTGTTAGTGATGTTAATTTTCCAAAATCCAAAGAAAATTAAATTTTACATATCTCATTTTTTATTTGTTTTTAATAGCTCAAATGTTAATAATAGATAATAATATTTATGGTTTTACTTAGACTGTTAGTAAGAAATAAGTAATTTTATTGTCGTTAGTGAAGTTACGTGGATGTTAGCGAAGTGATGTTTGGGAAAACAGTATTTATATTGAAAATTTCACTTTATTTATGTGAGCTACGTGACTATCATCAGTTTTGTCACCTAACTGACGTTAGCGAGGTGATGACACCATTTTCGTCACCAAGCAACGTTAGTGAAGTGATAACATCATTTTCATTACCAAGCAACATTAGCAAAGTGAGCATTAACAAAGTGATTTTTTTGGCAGACTTTTGAGTTTCATAACCATAATATAAGTAGAGAGTGGCAAACAAACATTGAGGTTAGTTCCTGCCTCCATTTACATTCAACTGAACTGGTATTGGCTTAGTTATTTCAAAAACTCCAAATGATATTAATGTTAGTGAAGTGATTTGCAATTAAAATACTCTGTAAAATTTATCTGAATTTTTCTGCATTTACTGAATAGTATTAAATAAACTTTTTAACTAATGAAATCACAAGAACTAGTAAGTACAGGACAACAACTCACTACTGCCAATGAGGAACAGTGGAGTATTCTGGAAGGTTTTATCGCCAAATTCAAAATATCATGTTTGTCCATTGTGTTACTTGGGGACAAGCAAACATTGATTAAAATGTCAAAATTCATGAATAATTTATTGAAATGGATTCTTCAAACAAAAATAACATTATTAATGGAATATTTTATCGTGGTTATATATGTTTTACGCTTTTTCTTTATTCCTTTATAGAACTTCAAACTTTTAAATTTAGAGGTGGGGTCAGTTAGTGAGGTGATGAAAGGGACTTTTAATAATCATCTGGTCTAATAGGTTTTTAATATTTCCACATTTATATCTTTCTATCAACTATTATACACTTTCTACTACTAAAAAAATGTGTTGCTTGTTTTAAAAATAACAAAATATGTATATAGGGGGAAGACCTGAATTATCCCTCAATTTGAGAATGACCTTTATGGTATATGTATAATTTTAATATTCTACTTTTTTATTCCTCAGAACTAATATTTGTAATTTGGATTGACAAATTTATTTAAATATATATTCACAATGACAAAGAAACTTCTCACGAAGTAATCTGTATTGGAGCATTTTACTGCAGTAAATTTGTTATTACTAATTAATAAATTTTAGCCATTTATGTAGGAGTCATAGTTGGAGTCTGACAGTAGAAAAATAGAGTGAACGTGGGGAATGCCAGGCCTCCACCGTGTTTCGGATTCCACGTTAAACTGTAGGTCCTTCATTTCATTTCACAATCACCCTACCATTACACATTAGCGTAAGTGCGTATAACCCGAACGGGTAGTAAGACGCGGTGCTAATAATAACAATAATAATAATAACAATAATAATAATGATGATGATGATGATAATGACAATGATAATTAATAATAGAAAAATAGAGGAATCAAAGTCTTTGTGTACCAACTCCACAACCCTGCTCATAAGATGTCTGTCCATACCTTCTCAGTCTTGCTTTCTTTACTATCTCATGTACTCCCGCTCTTTTAGACAGCTGTGTGGGAAAAAATCTTATCTTGAGTATTCATGAATTTACAAAACATTACTGTAATGTAAAACCTCAACATTAATGTCTAAATATTACTAAAAATGATTTTAGGCATGAAAATATTACCTACAAATACAAACTGACTTATTTTGACTTATAAAATATACATTTATACAACCAGGGAATTGTGACAAGAGTTTATGTGGTATAAAAAAAAAAGTCATCAAAATCTGTGTTCATGATTATTATTATTATTATTATGGTTATGGTTATGGTTATGGTTATGGTCTTATGTATTATCTCTTCAGAATTGAATGAAGCTATTTTCAACTAACAGGGTGCCTACCATCCGGGAAAATCAGGGAACACTGTAATTAGCCGGGAGTTTGACGTGGTCGGGAAAAAACAGGAATAGGTCGGCAATTGGGTAAGTTAAAAAAATATCCGGAAAAATGTTGTTTTGCTCAAAATATGAAATATATTAATCATTAAATCAATAAATTACAATGCGATTCAGACTCTTTTGTTCTAGCTGTATAATTTATTTTATAATTCCTAGTAGACTCTGTTAATACAAATAAAAAAAACTTTATTTAAATCTTAAAACCTATTATTATTCATAAAAAATATTAACAAAACTGTGGGGTGGGGGGAACAGAAGGAGGTGAACATACTTTTGAGTTGGGAATTTTAGGAAATGATCAGGGGAAATCACGGAAAAAGTCAGGAATTTCATTGGTCAAGTTGAGTAGACACCATACAAACAGAAGTACCCTTTGATTAGGCTCAATATAAACATTAAATCTCAACTACGAAGAATCCTTGACCACTCACTTATCTACCTTGAAAAATGTGGGCCTACTTTTTTCTTAGCACTGGGTCTTAATACTTGTTTGGGCTTTACACTTATTTTCTAATTATGCTATTGGTTTTAGGGTGAGGAAGGTTATATTTATGGGAAGTGTACTCACATTTTCATAAAATGAGAGGAAAACCATTTTTGGAAAAACCACACTTAGTACACTCAACCAAGATTTGAAACTCGATCTCTCCATCATCGGCAGTCTAGTCTTCTGCGAAAGTATCGCCTTAGACCATGCAACCATTGAAATGGGTGAAAATCTTAAGTTTGCTACCCACAAAAATACGAGGGGCATGGGGATTAAATCAACTTTGTGTGTCTGTACATCTACACATATAAAACATTTTTATTTTCAGTGAAATAGAGCATGTTGAATAGACTAAAGTACCAAAAGGGAAGCTTGGGAGTAAGAACAATTAGGATATGTAATGGCTCTAAAAGTGATTTAGCGGTTTTATTCTGGGTCTAGTAATGAGTGGTGGTGAGTAATTTAATGTTGAAATGCTTTCTTTTAATTGGTATGAAACCCTCATCAATGATTGGTTTAAGGTAGATGTGTCAAACTTGAAAATTAAAATACTTGAGGAGTTTGATTTTAAAAAAAACAATATTTTCACTATTTTAAGTAAAAATAATTTGACTTAATACCTTTTTATTACAAAAAGAAAATTAAGCTATAAAACAATAGGATGCACCTGCTATTCTTTCCTGTAATTTTTTTTGCAGCTCTTATCAAGCTTTCTTTTTTACGTTTTTTTAAATGGCCTTTTCTAAAAGGTTTTGAATTTGATTCAATTAAATGTGACAAATTATTACATTGCCCAATGGTGAATTTCTACAACTTTGATAACAAGAAGGAATGTGGGGAATGCCAGACCTCCACCGTGGTTCGGATTCCACGTTAAACTGTAGGTCCTCCATTTCATATCACAATCAGCCTACCATTACACATTAGCTTAAGTGCGTATAACCTGAACGGGTAGTAAGACGCGGTGCTAATAATAATAACAAGAAAAATCTTGTCAGAATATATGTTGGTTCATCGTAAGTTCTACGAGCTGTGTATAATCATGGGTTAGTCCACATGTGTATCATGAGCTGCAAGTTTGATATGGCTGGTCTGAGGCATCACTCTTCCAGTAAACTAGATTAGCGATGACTGGGAGGTCATTTTACTGAAGGAGTATTTTTTTAAATAGTTTTACACTTTCCTTCAACTCAAATAAGGGTACAATTCCTCTAAATTATACCTCCATTATCCCTCTGTCACCTAATATAAATATGTGGATAACCCGAATGGACACTAACAAACAATAAATAAAAGAAAAACTTATATAAAGACCATTTCTGTTAATCTGATGGCACTTACAACTTTCTATGTTTTATTTTCCCTACAGGTCTGTTAAAATCTCAGGGTATTTCCAAATCAAGAAGAGGTTTGAGAATCCCTAAGCCCTTCAACCCTACCTTTACTAACTCCACTGCTTTATTATATAGGTCTAAAAAAGAGTATAACTTATTCACCCCCTGGCGAGAGGTGATGGAATGTTTGTTTGGAAAACAAAACAAACATTCACAAATAGTCTTGTCAGATCATTCACTCGAACTTGATGCACATCACTAAAAAAATAGAATTTTGGTTTGGGTAAGCTTCAAAAGAAGGCTAGACTTCCAAACCTTTGTGTGGTAGAGGAAGTGAATATTGAGCCACAAGAAAATAAAAAAAGACCGCTGGTATTAGGAAAGCATTAAAATACCCCTTTTCACACCTTCTTCAACCCCTAATAAAGAATTTTTGTTTTAACGAAATATCTAGTAAACAAAATTAAAATCTACAAATAAAGCTAAATAACTAATTTAGTTGATCTAAAACCTAATTCCTTAAAAGTGATAAAACCAGGGGGATAAAATAAAATGTTGAGTGAAAGGTTCACCCACAACTCATTGAACAACATTTTGCGAGTTTGTGAGTAGAATTTTCGAGGGTTGATTTTGTGTATTAGAGAAATAGTACTGGTAGGTATTAAATTTAGTCCTAATTTTAATTCTTACCTTTCATAAGTAGCCCACAGGTACCTATTTATTGTGTGAGTCATTACAAATCATCTTTAAACTATATTTTAGGTCAGGGCTGTAACATTAATTTCATAACAAAAGTATGGAAGTACTCTTTTAGAAACTAGTGCTCATTTTTTTGTCTTTTGACAACTGACATGCTTTATCACATTTCTCTACCATGACCTTTCAGCAAGCTCAATCAGTTACTCAAATTATTACATTATCACAACCCCACTTTTAAATAACTAAGAGCATCTTAGAAAAGTTATATTAGTAAATATTTTCACCAGCATATAAATCACACAATAGCTCTTCATTATTGCACATGATATATTATTATTAGTCTTTTTTTTTCAAACCACAATTTGTTGTTAGATAAAAAATGTACGTCCAACTCACATTTGTTTCATAAAATAGTGTATGTGGCCCACATATAATTTAGTTTGTTATTAAATGTATATATATATATATACACACATATGCATATAACCCTTATGGGTAGTAAAAAAGATGCTAAAAAAACCCATAAGTTAACTAATATAAAGGGCAACATCACCTGCCTTAGATATATACAAATAATTGGTATGCTCTACTTTAGTAATGCACAGCAAAAGTTGTATTAACAAAGTCCGGTTTTACATTTTCATATTTCTATCCTTAAAAAAATCCTAGAGTGTAATATAATACACACACATANTAAAAAAACCCATAAGTTAACTAATATGAAGGGCAACATCACCTGCCTTAGATATATACAAATAATTGGTATGCTCTACTTTAGTAATGCACAGCAAAAGTTGTATTAACAAAGTCCGGTTTTACATTTTCATATTTCTATCCTTAAAAAAATCCTAGAGTGTAATATAATACACACACACACATATATATATATATATATATATATGTGTGTGTATTATATTACACTCTAGGATTTTTTTAAGGATAGAAATATGAAAATGTAAAACCGGACTTTGTTAATACAACTTTTGCTGTGCATTACTAAAGTAGAGCATACCAATTATTTGTATATATCTAAGGCAGGTGATGTTGCCCTTCATATTAGTTAACTTATGGGTTTTTTTAACATCTTTTTTACTACCCATAAGGGTTATATGCTTATGTACTAATTATGCCAAAGGGGAACCGAAGAAGATGGTTGAATTTAGAGGCAGTGTATCCTTATTTGTGTGAAGATATAGGGGGGAAACCATTTAGGGAAAACCACCCTCAGTCCATCTGACCGGGCTCGAACCAGAATCTCACGGTCATTGGCAGTATAGTCTATTGCGAGTGTAGCGCCTTAGACCATGTGGCCACTGAAGTTGGTTTAACTCATGTTGTGTAAGCATTCATTTTAGGAAATATTTGCATAACTGACCATAAGATGGTTGAAACTTAGTAAGGCTACAGATAAAATATATAAATATATAGTTGAACAAGAGCATTTCATTACACTTGATTTGCTTTGTTTATATGTTAAGGTTGGCGAACACTGTTGAGTCAAAACATTACGAAGCAAAAACAAATTGTTCCTAAAAATAATGTTTTGGTTACAAACTGTTAAGTGCTGACTAGAAACATGTTTTGACATAATGCCCTCTATAGCTTACATAGAAAATGATTGTTTATGTCAAAGAAGAAATTTTCACCGGCCAAGCAAACAGTTATTTTAGTGCCTTTCTTTGTTGCCTCCGTTTATTTTGCAATTTCATCTCAAAACTTCTCTACCACATCTTTATTTTGGTGTTTCTTTAAAATAAACTGTACACATGTGGTTTAGTTTCAATCCATACAATTATCTTTCAGGCATCTGATTCCGTCTTGAACAAAAATCACTAGCGATGAACAGTGAATAACTCAACACCATTATTTAAACACCCGAGATAAATGATACTCATGAACTATACCGAAGAGAGGGCTGTGCATGCGCAGAAACAAATGATTTCACATAAAACAAGGGGCTGTTTCATTGTCGACCAGCAATAAATACATTTTATATTGCATTAGAGATTTTTTGCCTTCTGACTGACCAGTAGGTATATATACTGCTGAACATTGAAAAAAGTGGGCAAAATCGTGAACAAACACGTTTTTGCTTCAGACTGTGTTGACTAATCGTGGGCAGCCAGCCTTGGTAATTCTAATAGCATTTAGTAGAAAGTAAACAAGGCCAAAATAAGATGGATGTTATGAGCATTAGTACCATAATATTAACTAGTTAAAAAATACTTAAAGAATTTGCACACGATTTGTTGTCTTATTTTTAATTGTATGGTGTGCTCTCATTGCAGTGGTGTAAAGTGTTGCATCGCTGAAGAAATGGAACTGATCAAAACCCCAAAGATTGAAAATGTACGGATGTTGGATAGATACAATGCGCACAAGCCTTCAGTCGGAACTTTGTATCCAACTGCCACGCACCTAATATTTGTGGACCCAGACGCCAAAAAGGAGACATTCATTCTTTGCATGCACATATCCACCGTAGAAAAGCTACCTCTGACGACGACAGGATCTCCACTTCAGATTAGATGTAAAACATTCCTCTCTGTAACGTTTGTGATACCGCGAGAAAAAGACTGCCATGAAATTTACACATTTCTACAGAAACTTTCACAACCCATGAATATTAAAGACCTCTTCTGCTTCCGCTACACATCTGGCACGGAAGACATTCCGCAGGGGGCAGGTTGGAATTTCTTTGACCTCCAGTCTGAATTTCAGCGCATGGGAGCTCCCAATGATCAGTGGAGTTTAAGCCTTCTTAACAAAGACTATGAGCTCTGTGACACTTATCCTCGCTATTTATACGTGCCTTCATCAGCTAGCACCACTCTCTTGTTGGGTAGTTCCAGATTCCGTAGCAAAGGACGTTTGCCCGTTTTGACTTATCTTCACAAGAACAAAGCAGCCATTACTCGCTGTAGTCAACCTCTGTCTGGGTTCAAAGCTCGATGTGTTGAAGATGAAAAGATGTTGAACTGTGTGCTGGCCACCAACCCTAATAAGAACTACATGTTTGTTGTCGACACACGGCCAAAAATAAACGCCATGGCGAACCGCGCCGCTGGGAAAGGCTACGAGAATGAAAACTTTTACACAAACATTAGATTCCACTTTCTTGGAATAGAGAATATTCACGTGATGCGCAATAGTTTAGTCAAACTCATAGAAACATGTGAGTTGAAGTCACCTTCTATGAGCAACTTTCTAAGTGGATTAGAATCAAGCGGGTGGTTAAAACACGTCAAGAGTGTGATAGAAACGTCCTGGTTCATTGCATGCGCCCTAGAAGATGGAATCAGTGTTGTGGTGCATTGCTCAGATGGCTGGGATCGCACAGCGCAGGTCTGCTCTTTAGCAGGAATATTTCTTGACCCCTACTACCGTACAATTCAAGGGTTCCAATCTCTCATAGAAAAAGATTGGCTGTCATTTGGCCACAAGTTCAGCGAGCGGTGCGCTCATGTTGCCGGGGACCCCAAAGAGGTGTCACCTGTCTTCACTCAATTCATCGATTGCATCTGGCAGATCACTCAACAGTTTCCCAGTGCTTTTCAATTTAATGAGCGTTTTCTGCTCATACTTCACGACCACGTCCAATCTTGCCAGTTTGGCACGTTTGTTGGGAACTGCGAGAAAGATCGCATGGATCTCAGGCTTAAGGAATGCACTTTCTCTCTCTGGGGCTATATGGCTAACCATATGAACGAATACATCAACCCCCTGTACTTGGATGCTGCTCATGATTTATTGGTGCCAAATGTTCTACCTCAGAATATAAGGTTCTGGCGAGGAATGTATTGTCGTTTTGAAGGAGGGATTCATCCTCGCGAGCCTCTTGGAGATTTGTTGCTGGCCACATTGGACCATAGTTCATCACTGGAAGACCACGTTCGACTGTTAACAAAACGTATCAACTACTTGAAACAACAGCTGGAGGCAAAGCGCACCACCTCGCTTGATGTCAACCCGCTGGACAACAAGACTGTTCATGGGAAAGGGGAGGTTGGAAATATTGCGGACACTCAGGCAGTGTTAAAAATCAACCAGCTTGTGAACAATGCTGCAAGTATGAAGACAAGTTGTGCAGAAATAAGTGGTGTTGATCAACTGACCATGGAGCTTGACTCTGTATCCTTAGAGTGGAAGTCACATAGAAATGTTAAAGTTTGTGTGTGTACCCTCCCCTTCGATCACTTTAGTATGAAGTATCATTGCTGGAAATGTGGGGACGTCCTCTGTATGCGATGTATTTACAAACACACAGCTCTGCCCGGTCACCTGTCCCAACGAGCTGTGCCAGTATGTCGTCCTTGCTACCAACAGATACGACATTCTTTGTCCATGGAGACACCATGATTGACAGGGAATGCAACCACCATGGCGCTAGGCCGCTGCGATCTCGTCTCTACAATCGCTAACTTCATCCAAAACAGCATGGAGCGATACCACCCCATGCTTGTATGTGGTATCATGTACATATTCACTGGTCACAATGGAAACTAGGACTTCAACTTAATATAGCTCGACTGGCTTTAAATGATGGTGCGACCGGGTGCTAGAACAGCCAATTAGTATCTTGCCTTTTATTGTTGTTTAAATATATTTATTAAATTATTTAAATGGTTTTAGGTAGTTGAGGTTATTTAAATGGTCTTAACAGCTACCATAATAGCTATAGTTTATGAATCATTATAATAATAATATAATAATAATATAATAATAATGACTATACTATAATCTATTCTTTATAACATAAATATATTGATATTATATAACATAATTGTGGTTTGAAAATTATATGCTTTTTTGCTGGTGTTGATTATTCCCAAAATGTGCATATTAATGTATAAACTTCATGTAGCATAATTTATTCTTTTTTTTACTTCACTTGTCAATATTTGCCTTTACTAAATGCTATAAATATGACAAATACATAAGTCTTGGGGGAAAAAATCGAAGGAAAAAACAAGCTCAGAAGGTTTTCAAGAGCTATATTGGGAATACCATATTTTTTTTATGTTTTGCGAATATACATTTTAAAGCCATCATTCTTTTTGTTTGCAAAACAAACTATAAACACAAAAACCTACTATTAATATTATTATTAGATGTTCTGCCTTACAACAGCGGCATTCCTTTTGTCAGTGAACTTAGACCTCTTTTACCACCTTCAGCTATGAGAATTTTCTTCTTTCCTTAAAGTCATCCAATATTTGTATACTCCTTTTTCGTAAGCTACTCTCCCTCAACCTTGCCTTCTAATATCGTGCAGAAGACAGTTCCTCCTAAGGATGTGTTCAATTCAGTTTGCTTTGTACCCAAGAATCACATCCAAATTGATTATATTCTCACCCACTCTTCTTAGGACTAATTCCTTTGTCACCCTGTCTGTCCACCTGATCTAAAATATTCTCCAGCACCACATTTCAAATCTCTCCAAGTATTTCTTTTCCATCTTCCTGGGAGTGCAAATTTCTATTCCATACAGTATGATTCTTTAAAACTTATTGAGCCGAAAAATGTTATGCTTGTATTTATTTAATTGTGTTGTATTTCCCAACCACACATTTTTTCATTAGTTTACTATCTCTACGAACTCAATGATATCTCATCACTAAAAAGTGGACACTTAGCTTAACTAGGACATTTATTAATAAAAAGCTGCGTGTACAGTCTGATTCTAATAAGAAGGAACCTTTTTTTGGCAGTTAAAAAGTTATTAAAACTGTTTTCACATATATATGCTTAAGTAAAATTTTGTGATTTACAACTATGACTTTTCATTGATATTTTCAATAACTAAGAAATAATATTACTAATATAGAAAAATGTTATCATTGTTGAGACCAAAAATTATATTTTGGTTTTCTAATCCCGGGATCATGATCAATTTAACTTTCATGTAATGTAATATAAAGGTTCTCCTCATGTTTATAAATGGGAAGTATTTCATTGCAGTTAACTTAATGTTTACTTAACTTAGAAGTTGTCAAGGAGAGAACTTTCATGTTAAATAAAGAACACAGTGTGTTCTAGCCAGCCAATCATGTTGTGGGCAACACCAACACAGTTATTTAGTACTTCTTTTGTTTGGTTATAGAATGCAGACAACATATTCATTATTGTCTGTCATATAGTCTAAATTCATTGTATGTGTTTTGATTGAGTTATGTAAATTTAGTTGAATCTTGATCACACATTATTCTCTTTACATTACATGACCCATAAGTGAATTGTGTAATAATATGTAATAATAATTTTGATCTCATATTAATAATAAGTTTATAAATACTAGTTTGTTTCTATTGCATATTTAAATTAATTTATAACTTTTGTTTGTTCTATAAGTTTTGTAAATTATTAAAATCTTAACCTCATTATAAATAATACAATAAAATATATTAAATCACTAATACTATTACTTGATACTTTTCAATTCTAATAAAAACACAGTTCCAAAGAAACATGTCCTGGTAAACATTTTGCCATATACCTATTCATTCTTTATTGGAGAACTAATATATTATATTTAGCTTTACATAAAAAAAATCCTTGTATAGGTTTAATGAATGGATATGATAAAGTTTTTTCTAAGTTGTATTTCTTCTGACAATCTGTACAAACATGATTACATCATTGTATATCTTTTGTTCCAATAATATTGTTTATATTAATGCTGCGGCCTTAATAATAAAATGTATTTTTGCTACTCACTTTAAATATGAGAAAAATCATATTGTGTGGTGGCATGAAAAGTCCTACACGATAATTGTCACTGTTGAACCTCATGTCACATACTAAGAAATCAACTTGACTTACGAACCTTTATTGAAAACCTAAATTCAAATAATGATTGTAAATATTGTTTGAACTAGACTGGCTTTACTGGGTTTTATACATACGGTAAACACTTGACTTCATGCTAATTATCGGTAGAATGAGCAAAGATATTTAAAATTAAGAAATTACCTACATTTTCAATTTTTCATAGATCTCTTTTTTTTCCAAAAAATATCCAGCCTAATTAAAATATAAATTATGTGTAGTACGTTAAGAAAAGTTTGCATTGAAATAATGGTTTTATGCTTAGCCAAACTACTTAAAATATGTGAACTTCTGGTGATTTGATGAAATGATTTTTGGAACTTTTATTTTCCAATTTCTATTTATAATGTTTAATTTTCTGATTTAAAATTATAACATATAGTATTTGATTTCCATACCATTGCATTCCACATTTTTTGTAAATTAAAAAAATATATTTTGTATTCTCTATGATAATAACTTTTACTCCTATGAAGGATTTACCCTCAAATTGGAAAAGCCACATTCAGAATCGCTCTTTTACCGCCCACCATTTTAAATATGGCCGACTATATTACTTTAGAGGCAATCATGTGTATTTCAGGATAATGGAGTCACATGTATTTGATTTAAGCCTGTTACCTATATTATTTTCCAAGAATAACAATGTATAACCCGTTTTAGGTTACATATTAAAATATATTTTGCATGAGTAGACCACATATCAGATAAACGCGTGCAATTAAGCAAGAGTATACTGTGTATTATCGCAAACGTCCTCTCAATATTTCCTGTAGTCTTTATTATAATTATATGAATGATGATGAGACAAGGTATTAACACTTCAATTCATAGAAACAATAAATAATTAATTGTGTAGTTAATCGAGGGTATTCAGTATTTTAAATTTATGTTGATAATTCTTTTCTTGACTACACATCAAATTATAATACTTTGGGAGTTGTAAAATTTAAACAAAATACACTAAATGTATTATTCCTAAACAATTTAAATGTAAAAACCTATTCTAAGCAAATAAAAACTAGGAATTCTTTGAAATAAATTCACTATTTTGTAATATTGAGATTGTATTTCTCTTAATATGGAAGTGTTTATCAAAAGGTATACATTTATACATATACATTCTTGTGTAAAAGTCTGTATTATTAAATGGTTTTAAAAAGCATAAAATTTGAATATCAAATTTTTCGGGAGTATGGCCTATATTATATTTGGTTTTGAAAAAACCATATAGTGTCCTATCCATAGGAAATAAACTTATATTATCAAGGACCAGATTTTGATTTATTTTTTCCCCCTTCTGTACATCACAATCTCATTTGTGCATAAATGCACCTGTTTATAGTACCCTGGTTGTGGAAACATATATTTTACAGTTTTTGTCATTTTGGTTCTTTAAGAAATATTTTTACACTTTAAATAGTTTTTTTATGTCTTTTTATAAGCATTTATGTTTTGTAAATTCGCAAACATCAAACATAAGGTTTTTCACCACACAGTTGTTCGATTGACAAGATAATGGCGGATTCAGTTTAACTTGATACACTCTTTACTTAAGTGGGAGGGAGTAGCTATTGATTATGAAGCAGGTATTTTGTAAATTAAGGTTCATGCTTAGCGAAATGCAAAAATGTATTTGCTATAAGTTTATGATTGCATACAAATCTATGTTGGTTTTGATGTATAATGAATTTGCTTGAAATACTTATTAGTTTTCATTAACTTTTTTTTTTTTCTTCTAATTTGAAATAATTTTTTAGCAGTCTTAATGCAATTGTATTGATAATTTTTTGATTATTTTAGGTCTTCAAAATTTGTTCTCTAGTAATTTATCACCAACCCCAACTTAGCTCTTTCTAAGAGGAGGTAATCTTACTTAGCACTAGTATTTTTATCTCTCACAATAGCATAGATCTGAACTTTAGATAAACCTATTGTGTGAAATCAATTATTCCCCAGTAAGATGTATGTATATTTTTAGATCAGTATTTATGTGTCTTATAACTAAATAAACTTTATTTACTAATTCACACTCCATAAAACAGCTTGATAATAGCTGACAAGTTCTTATGAAGCGAGACTTTAGTTTATGTTCACAATATTTTTGTACATGATTAATTATGTACAAATTTAAACCTTTTGTAATATACAAAATATGGTCATATCGTAACTATTTATTCTTTATGTATTTACTTTCAAACTTAAATGATAACATAAATGTGACTTTACAACTCTTTAAAATTAATTTAGTGTATTTTTAAAAGTTGACTACAAATATAATGCAGTTTGAAATTTATTTGAAAATAATTATATACTCTCTTTAAATTTTTATGTGTGCTTATGCCTAAAAATTTACCAATATAAAGATGTATGATTTTTCTGAAACAATTTGGTAGATATTTAATAAGTTTACATTCAATAAAAATAACAATTGCAACCTTTAAAGATGTCCATTTTTAAATAGGTTCTCGAAATTTCTTATAACTTCCTATTTTTCCTATACAAGCATATCCCGCACTTACGACATTATGTTCCAGACCACTGTTTTAAATAACATCTCTGTAACTAAGGTAAAATGTAAAGTAAAGGCCTTGTATTTCTAAAAAAGGGTAAGTAAACAAATCATTGGATGCTGATGCGTCATGATACTAAGGTGTCGCATCTGCAGAGTAAGCACCTCAATTTCAGAACTTGGTGGCAATTGAAAAGCGGTTTAAGTGCAAACTGTCATAAGTTGGGATGTGCTTGTATTTTCAATATCTGTCCTGAATTCCTTATTATACAATAACACTGTAAGAAACTTGTAAATCTTTATGTCAAAATCTCAAATCTAACACAAAATGGAGATATTTCAATTCTTTTAGTCGCATTAAAATTAATGGCTGTATATAAACTAAATTTAATAGTTCAAAAATTGGCTGGGTAAACTTTTTTTTACTATAATTTATTTATCTAACATATGAGAAGCGTGATGAGTACCAATATTGTTATTGTTAGCACCTCATCTTTCTACCTGTCTGGGTTGTACACAAATTTACTAATTACTATGATGTGTTAGGGATGAGTTAGGTGGAATTTTGAGGAAATGTACCTGCATTTGCATGGAGAGAGATAGTGGAAAACCATTTAGGAAAAAACTCGGTACACCCGACTGGGATTGAACCTCAATCTCCCCATCATCAGCAGTCCAGTATATTGCAAGAACATGCAGCACCGAAGCAGGCAAGAGTCACAATATTAAATACATTTGTAAATTCAGCATAAACTGTATTAGACTCTTTGTATAATGGTATTTGTAGTGACAAAAATTATACATTTTGAAAAGGTCGTAAAAGCTACATTCTCTAGAGCAGTGCATTTCCAAAACATTCAGTCGCATGTCCTTTTCGGGGACATGTAAATCATAAATTGTTCCAAATTTGAAAAAAAGCTCTAATGGAAAGCTAAAAAACAAAGTAGAGAAAAAAATCATTAATAAAGCCTGTGATATCACATCAAAATCTGTGTTAATTTGTTTATCAGACTTACCACTATTAAAGAATATTTTATGATGTACAAAACTCGGTGGTTTGTTACGTATCTCTCTACTCCCACACTTTAGGAAACACGCCATAGAGGGAAAGAAAACATCTTTAAGAAGAAGGATTTCAATGTAAAAAACTTTAATGCCTGACTAGCAAGTTCACACCTCACTGCTCCAACATTTTTACAAATGAAATATATTATGTATAGTACAGATTATGAATGAGTTATTTTAAGGGAATGACCCACATTTGATCTTTGGTTTGGTTTTACAAGGAGAATTATTTATGGCTTGGGCCATATTTATAGTGATGAACGTATGTATATCTTTGTGAAACAACCTTATTTTGGTTGATTGTAAAAGATGTACAATTTTTGTTGTTGACTCCTTATACATTTTACTATCCAACTTTTTTTTTAACATTGTGATATATATATAGTTTTCCCTAAGTGATTTTACACTCTCCCTTCATGCAAATGTAGATACATTTCCTCAAAATACTATTCTTATCTATACAATGAACTTGGCTAACAAAAATTAATTTACTGACTTTTTAAAATTATTTTCATAACTGAAATCTCAATTCATGAATTTCCAAGACTGATAGACAACACAAATAAGTATAAATATATATATATATATATATATATATACACACACACACACACACACTTGAACTTGGTATTATAATTGCTAGTCAGGCATTAAAGTTTTTACATTGAAATCCTTTTCTTAAAGATGTCTTATTTCCCTCATATATATATATATATATGTTATCTACCAGTCTTAGAAATTCATGAATTGAGATTTCAGTTATGAACGTAATTAAAAAAGTCAGTAAATTAACTTTCATGACATTAATTTTTGTGAGTCAAGTTCATTGTATGGATAAGAATTACTATTATTTTTAATACTTTGCTCAAATTCCCAAGACGTAAATAAAACGAGCAAGAAAGAATGCAAGAGAAAACAACATATAGAAATTTCAAGAATGTGGGTGGGATCTCCTTAGTAGGTACTCACTTTTTTTTTTCATTGAGGATATTTATATATAATGGAAAAGCCAAGAAGTATGATTTAAATAATTTGGTGGACACTCTGTAATATGTTGTTTTATGAATGTTATATTTTCTGAAGTTAATTTAGGCAACAACAACAATGTAGGTAGATCCTCCCTCCTAACTCAGTAGGCAGCACACTACTGACTGATCTAAGGTGTCTAGACTTTAAATGTTACTTTGAAGTATAATTAAATGAATATCCATTAATTACTCTTACAACAGCTATTTTTATTGAAATAAATTCCACAACAGTTATCAGGAGTGTTTTATCTATTTGAACTGTAAAATGTGATTTTTTTTTTTATAGTTTCAACAATTTACTCAAATATATATTTTATCTCCTTTAGATTTCAAGAAGTAACAACACTTTATAGGGATGATGTATTAATTTAGTTTTTAATAAATATAATGAAATAAGAGTTAAATTCGTAAGATAAGTTTTATAACCAGACTCAGGATTTGATATGCAAAAATTCAAAATTGAAAAAAAAAAAATTGCTCTCATAATATGCCTATTCCTTCCTCTTCTCCAAAAGTATATTTTTGAGTTTACAACTGATATACACTTAAATCAATACAAGGATACCTATTTTATGGATAAAAATCACTATTAAACACTTAATTTTCGTGAAAAATGAAATTAATTGCTTGTAGCCAAATCACACATGGACACCACAAATGTTCTTGTGTTTGTATTTTACTTAACCCTTTTAGTGCCACGAGCCAATTTGATCGCCTTTCCAGTTTTACATTAGTTTGGGTGTTGTTGTTATTATTAGCACCGCGTCTTACTACCCGTTCGGGTTATACGCACTTACGCTAATTTGTAATGGTAGGGTGATTGTGAGATGAAATGGAGGACCTACAGTTTAACGTGGGATCCGAACCACGGCGGAGGCCGGGCATTCCCCACATTCACAAGAATTCTTGTCAGAGGTGAAGAAAGGGTTTGGTAATCAGATAAATCTGTGACTGGACCGAGGGTGTTTGGGTGTTACCCAATTGAAAAGCTAGGGGTGAGTTTTTTTAACACCACATCTTAATACCTGTTTAAGCTATATGCATATGTACTAACTACACTAGTGAGTAAGGGGTGATGAAGGTTTAATCTATAAATGAAGTGTACCTGCATTTGCATGGAGGCGGCGAGGAAAAACATTTTATAAAAACCACCTTCAGTACACCTGAACGAGATTTGAACCCTGATCTCCCTGTCATCGGCAGTCTAGTCTAACACGAGAGTGACACCTTAGATCATGTGTCCGCCAAAGCAGATAGGAGTTTATTATTTCACTAGAAAGAGATAATTCCCCTCTCTTATAGAACAGTGAACGTAGATAAAATGATAGAACTATCTGAAAAACTACTTTATAGATAACAGACTGGCAGTTTTTCTTGTAGAACCTTGCAAATGATGAAATAACCATGGCATTCTTACTACACAAATCCATTATAAATATGGCACTAAAAGGGTTAGATTTTTATCCAGGGTGTCCAAAGACCTCGAAAAGCCAGGGACTTTTAAAATATAGTTTGGCTGGACACTTTGCTATCCTTGATATGCAAATAAATTAAATTGTAAATGTTTTTTTTCTTCTAGATTTGAAGGCATTCGAGAGACGTCTGACAGAAGTGATAGCCTGCCTGCAGCCGTCCACCAACAGATGGAGAAGTAAGGTTTCTATTAATATTATCTATCAGGAATAACAAATCAGTGTTTTGAGTGGTAGATTCATTCCAAAGATTTTTGGGCAAGTTGAAAAAGTGCAAACGTGCCTTAAAAGTCCACATTAAATCTAATAAGCAAAAACCACAAACTTTCAAACAAAATATCTAGACTAAAGGAAGTATGTGGAATGAATGAGTGTGGATTGAAACAGAATTCAATAGGTCAATGTAAAAGAAGTGTCTTATGTTGGTTTGGGCATCTTGAAGGTAGAGTGTGTGGATCATAAGGAAGGGGTCGGCCATGTAAGCAGACTTGGCTGAATGTTGAAGACAAATGTGTGTGAAAAGGAGAAACCTTAAGAGTTTTAAGAATAAAATAGCATATATGACTGTGCATGGATATTGTTGAAGTGAAGGGACTATGCAAGGATAGGAAAGTGTGGAGAAAGTTAGTGAAGATGGATTAAGTATGGAACTGTTTTTGAAGCTAGGCCTATATGTACAGTTTCTTGCCTAGCCAGAAAGGGAACGATGTGATAAGGTATGTATATTTTATAGGTATTAAAATCATAGCATTATGATTCTTTAAAATTATATTATATCATAATAGGGCTAATTGGAAAATAATGTATATTCTACTTGAATACAACTTTTTATCATAAAAAAAAAGTTCTTAAATGTAAAATTCAATTTTGGTAGCAAGGACTTTTTAGATAATACTAACTTTTTTTTTTCAGCCAACATTGATAACATTTTACTATATTATTATTGTTATTTTATAGCAGTTTGTCAAACTCGTTTGAACAAGGGCCATATTGAAAACTTAACACTGATATATTCACTGTTTCAAGAAAAATTAACTTCAATTTGGTCCCTTTTTAATTACAAAAAACCTACTTCAGCGGCCACATGGTCTAAGGCGCTACTCTCGCAATAGACTATGCTGCAGATAACTGGGAGGTTATGGTTCAATCTCATTCGGGTGTACTGAGGATGGTTTTTCATAAATGGTTTTCCATGCTCTCTCTTTCTCCACATAAATGTAGATACACTTCCTTTAAATTCAACCTTGCACATCCCTTAGCCATTAGCGTAATTAATACATAAGCATTAACCCAAAAGGGTGATAAGATGCAGTGCTAAAAAAAAGATATAAAACAATAGATTTCACCACATTTTTGCCAGTTTCTTAAAATAAAAAAATGAACCCTCTCTGAAAAGTTTTGAATTTGATGAAATGAAATGTGACAAATGATAACACTCCCAAATGGTGTGTTTCTACAACTTTGATATAAAGGAAAATCGGACCACATTGTAAGTTTGTCCCTCATAAAGTCAGCAACTTTCACGGAGTCATGGCTTGGGTCACATGCGAGCCACAAGTTTGAAATGTCCTGTTTTATTGGTACTTAAAATATCCATCAATAGTAACACCTGCAGTGACTTGACTATAAATACAAGAAAGTAGATCTAATAACTTTTATAGCTGTCAGATAAGGTTCTTCCTATGGAATTGGGACTGTAGAATGGTTTTGATATGTTTTTGCAGTTTTACTCGCTGTCATCTCCATTTGCACAGCTGTAGGAGCGTGGCACTGGATCACAGACCCTCACACATCAGCCGTTTCCTTCACTCAATCTCTCTGGAACCATCCATTCTTTACCCTCGCCAGTATTATTCTCGGTAAGATTACCATAAATATGTACAATGATGGATGAAGGCAGAGAGAAGGAAAAGTAAGGGATTTATTTTTCAGGGGAAACAAGGAAATATTAGGGAATTTCACTAAAAAAAAAGAAGACAAAATCATGGCATTTTGATACTAGACTAATCAAAACTCATTAATTTTTCCCCTAAACACTAAAATAAAAGGTAAATTGAATTTATTTGAAAAAGAGTGCTAGGCTAAATTAACATATAAAAAGAGCACTCACTGCCTTTTAAAGATTGTCCTTAAAAATGCATTTGTTTTTTAATGTTCTATCTAAACAATTACTACTCTGGTATCACTCAGGCAAGTATGCTGACCAATCCTCCTAAGCTTCAAAATAAAAGTGAGATTTTGGATTTCAAATATTTAAAAAAAATGCATTGTCTAGTGTTGATGCTCTTAACATAAGATTGTTTTACAGGGTAGATACCATATTTACACAGACAACATATAATACTTAGAACATTAAATACTATAAAAAATAATGATTTTGATGTTTAGTAGTGGCTAGAATTATTTTACTTTTTATTTTCAAGAAAAGTATTGTAATCGTGAACATTTTCAACCTAAGAGATTATAATGAATCTTACAGTTTTATCTCTGCCCAGGCCCAAAGATCTGAAATAATTTGGTGAATTTTGTTCATACTCGATAGCTAGATGTTATAGGGCCACAATACCTATATACTTTTGTTGATTTTGGCTCTAGCTCTAAAATTAAGGGTACTGACGAATGAGTTTTTATTTCAAATTTTTCGAAAATGGCTCTAAGGATTTTGTGTACCATATAAATCTATGTAGTGTTTGACTTTAAAAATAATACAGTAGGCATATTTGGTTTTGGGTAAAAATTTGTTGAAGGGTAGTTTACTGATGAGTGATTTTCGAAAATTTAAAATATTTCAAAACAAATATCTTTTAGTGGTTTACTGATGATTGATTTTTCTAAAATTTGAAATTTGATAAAAATATTTGAACAACTCACAATCACCCTACCATTACACATTAGCGTAAGTGCGTACAACCCGAACGGGTAGTAAGACGCGGTGAAGATGATAATAATAAATGTACAAGAATAGGCTGCCAAGTAAAATACAATTTTTTGATTGACGCAGCTAATTATTTTAAAAAAATACACGTCATCTAAACACAAGACACCCGCTTTGGTGGTTATGTGGTCTAAGGCGCTACTCTCGCAGTAGACTAGACTACCGATGATAGGGAGATCAAGGTTTGAATCTCGGTCGGTTGTACTTAGGGTGGTTTTTCCAAAATAGTTTTCCACTCTCCCTCCACATAAATGCAGTTACACTTCCTATAAATATAACCTTCCTCATCCTAAAACCACTAGCGTAATTAGTACATAAGCGTATATAAAAATAAATGACTCTTAAATAAAACAACTTAATTATATGAATGCAGTTTTTTCATATATTTCATTATTTATTAAATTTAATGTCAGGTGTAAATCTCTCATATTTGAGATTATTAACTGCTTATAAATATTCATATTTAAAAAAAATGGAAATGATATGTTCTTTGATAAGAATATTACTTTTTAAAACCTTGTTTTTNTTTGTGTTGGTCACAGTGGTCCTGTTTGTGTTGGGCATCCATAAACGTGTGATAGCTCCGTCCATCATCACATCTCGCACGCGAGCAGTGCTCGGAGATTTCAACATGTCTTGTGACGACACCGGTAAACTGATACTTAAACCTCGGCCCACAACAACTTGAATACAGCAGCAGAACACTCACTCCACTTGATAGTGTAACCAAGAAGTTCATTTTTTTGTAAAACATCTCAGTTTATTAAGAATTATACAATACATTTATTTATTACAGGAAAATGGTGTGAAATAGAATGCAAGTTAAGGTCTTCTATAACCTTACAGAGCTTAAAAAAAACTTTTGGACAAAATAAGTAAAATATTGCTTCAATAGATACATTTAGCCTATCCGACACCTTAGCTCAGTCGGTAGTGTGTCTGTCTACTGAGCTAAGGGTCCCGGGTTTGATTCCCCGGCACGGTTGAAAAATTTATCACTGGTGAAATGTGGGTTTACCCTTTCACAGTGATGAATTAACAGCTGGGGACTAGATGTTGTGTCTTTCCTAGTCTTAAGTTAGATTATAAGGCATATGAAGCCACGACAGGCCTAACAAGCCGGCTGGAAAATATATGGCTTGAATAGGAAAATTGATCCAAGCCATAGGCTGGACACAGTGATGGGTGTAAAAAAAAAATAGAGAGTTTAATTTTCTTCACATGGTGATAACATTTCTTGAATATTTGTCACTATGTGACATTTTAACAGGACTTTTCTGCTTAATTTAAAATGTTTATTGTTTATGAAAGAAAGCAATGCTATACAATAAAGTATATGAAAGGCAAAGATTGGGGGATGGTAGATTATAATCACGGAAATCAGTCATATATCAATTATAATCGAATAGATTGAAAAATTACACCTGAACAGGAGAATCAAAACCAGAACTTTAAGCTTTGCGTGTCAATGTTCTACCACTGAGCTATACAGGGATCATCCTGTTTTAAGGTAGAATCTGTGATGGACATGTGAATATCATCGGCTACTAAGAGCTATCATTGATATTACAACTAGTGGAGACTCGATTGTGACTTTATTCTTTCAACTCGCTTTGATCGTTGGGGTCTCTGCCCCCAAACCCCCAGTGCATTTTCTATGCAAGTGAACGTAAACTAATGTAATTCCATAGCCGTTATTTGATAGGTCTTACCGTTTAGGCACAAGAGACCTCCAAAGAAAGGTTCGCATCGACTTTAAAGTTTCTCCGCCATTTTGAATTTTTCTGGGGGCTAAAAAATTTTTTTTTGAAATTTTTCCGTTGTTTACAGGTTAAAAGCTACTTGTTTGCCAAATTTCAAGTTTCTAGCTTATCTGGAAGTGGGTAAACATTAATGTCAAGTGAGTGAGTCAACCATGTGGCTTTATAGTAGTATAATAGTACAAATTCAATGTACATTTGAAGCAGGATGATCCCTGAATAGCTCAGTGGTAGAGCATTGGCGCACTAAGCCAATGGTCCTGGGTTCGATTCTCGTGTCCAGGTGTTATTTTTCAATTTATTTGATTAAAATTATTATGTTCAAATAATGTTGAGATTGCTGTGTGTAAAAAATTAAACTCTTTGTGTTTGTTCTGAAGCAATTTTTGATATATTTTGATTAAAAAAAGTGTTGATATAAAAATGGACGAAACACTGGCCTTTTCTCGTATTCCCTACATCTGCACCTTAACATACAAATTCACAATACAAATGTAATAAAATATGATTTAAAAAATTGTTTTAAAAGAGAAGGACATTGAATAATAGTGTGTAAAATGCTTTTTGATAAATGTTTATCTATTACAATTTTATATTTTAAAATTAAGTGACATAATTTTTTATATAATTAGAAACTTTCAAACTGTATCAGTTAAACACTTGGCAAAGAAATGTTTACATTATACATTCAATGTAAATTTTAAGCTATACAAGCCTGTCATATATTTTTTTCAAAGTCTTACAGTAATTGCTTGCAAACACTCTTAGTTAAGAATATGTATTTATCAACCTGCTTAGTATGATAAAGTTAATTTGTTAAGCAACAAGCTAATATATTGTTGGGTAGTACAATAATTTATTATCTAATTCTATAAAGCTCATTACAATTTTGTGTAAGAGATTTAAATAAAATGCAATGTTGGGAATACCTTATAGAAGCCTCTATTTCTAACAATTTTTAAAGACATAATTATTGTGCTGAATTATACTTCTTACACTTTTGTAGCTAAGGGACAATAGTTATGTATTGTCTCATATTGTTAATGTAGAGTAGATAATAACTAGTAATGTTTTGTTAGCTCATAAAATTTGTGTTTGATGTAAAATTTAAAAACAAATCCACATTTTATCTTCAATTTACCATTTTGTTTGTTTGCCGAGTGTTTAGTTATTGATATCTAGGTTGGTTAAACTATAGAAAAAAGATTTTTGCTGGGTAATAACAGGACATTCAAAGAAAGTTCATGTCAATTGTATGCTCTTAAACTAATAAATTCACACATTATATGTGAACTATGTTTTAAATCGGTTATCACTTCAGAAATTTCTCAAAAGTTGAACTGTTGTGTTGAAAAGAGTGTAGCATTGCACTGGTAAAGTTATTAACTGGCTAAACTATAGAATGGATTTAAAACTGTTAACCAGATTGGTAAATTTGTTAAATTTTTATGGAATTTCATTTTGTAAATAAAGAACTTATGTAAAAAAATAGATACATGCATGTACAGTTCGATTTTCATAAGGACCTTATCTGACAAAAGTTAATAGATCTAATTTTACGAATTCTAATGTTAAATTATGGGATCTGAAGCTGCCTTTTGATAAATATATTGCCAATATCTATAAAATAAAATTAGGCCTAATATAGGAAAATACTATAAATGTTAGCCGCAAAAAATATTTTAATATTTTCTAAAAGACCTTCCAATGAAAACCAGCTTGTATATTTAATACTTATTTGTATTTTGTTTCAAAATTATTACAGATAAAGTATATATTAAAATCCAGGCAGGAAGAAATAAAATGAGATTTATTGTGTCTGAATCAAAGAAAAGTGTTTTTCAGGGTATGTCTGCTAGTTTAATACTATTGATATTATTTTTATGCCTATGTCTTTTTCAACAAAAATACTACTAATCTTAGGTCCAAGACAAAATAATGTTTTATATTCTATTAAAATAATTATAATAGCTTATTATGACTCACATAAGTATTTCAATACCTCCTCATCATATTTATTATCTGTCACAAATCCTTAGCTTCCAATGACATGTTAATTTCTGTCCACATAAGCTACCTTGTGTTTTTTACCCAATTTTATTTTTAAAACAGCAATCCACTAGCAAAAATCTTTTAATTTCAAACGATTCACCAGGGTTAGTACAAATTCCTGGAAGTAGACCAACTGTAAGCTGCATTTAATTTATTTGAGAGCCAGTGATTTACATACAGTGCTACACAATTGAAAATTAAATGCTAACTAGTACGTCTCTCTAAAACACACTTTATTCTCCAATTTGTTTTTATAAGTTCCTCTCAATAGTTGTGTTTTTAATCCAAGCAGATCTGACTTTGGAAGATTCGATATGAAGGACACTTTTCTCGTGAACACCAATTTTCTGAGATAGGTGCCTCTAATATGAATACCATCAATCCATTCCTTGATGTGAATCTGTTCCTTGAAAACAGCCAAGTTTGCACCACTCTACATATAAAACCCAACAATACCTCCACTACCATAGTAGCCATCCTTCATACACAAAAAGGTATACCATTCAGCTTTGCCACACGAGCCAAACGGATATGTTCAGAACCTGATGATTTAAATGAATATTGTAAACAACTCTCCACAGCTTCTCAAAGCAAAGGTTACCCCAAGCCTTTAATAGACAACCAAATCTCCAGAGCACTCTCCAGGGATAACTATGACGCTCCAAAAGAACTTGAGGACATCCCTCTCACAACACAATACCATCCTGGTCTACAACATATAAACACTATCCTTAAAAGTGGTTACAAATTCCTAACCATTTTAACCCAGACCCAAAACGTTCTTAGTTCACACCCAAGAGTTACTTTCAAACGGCCACCCAATCTCCACAATATTCTAGTCCATCCCAAACTTCCTGGCCCCAAGAGAATCCGAGAAGAAAAACCGACTACCAAAGGCTCATACCCTTGTGGTAGCACCCGTTGCAGCACATGTGGAATCCACCTACCAGTTACATCCTTCAACAGCAAAGTAAACAAATTGGAATACAAAATTCCTGGTCATTACAAATGCAAAACCAATAACTTGATATATCAACTACAGTGAAACTCATGTGAGCAGAGTATTTAGACCTTACTACAGGTTCTCTCAGGCATCGAATGAACAATCATTGTTTTGGCACAAACCACAAAGATCCGGACAACCCTGCTGATACCCACAACAACTTTCAAAAGTGCTACTCCACCAAAATATTAATAGCATTTCCCAAACAGTGCAACAATTCTCAACTTAGACAGTAGGAACTGGCCCACCAATGAATTACCAAATCAAGATTACCACCAGGCCTCAACAAAAGAGAGTTTCTATCTTTCTATAATATTCACATTTTTCAAATTTATTATTATTATTTTTAAAAAGTTTTTATTATATTCTTTTAATAGGCCTATATAAATACTAACCATAGCCAAGAATTTATTTTTACTCCCAAAAACAGTTGGCACAATATGTGTCTAACAGTTTCTCTTTAAATTCAAAATGGAGTAATCCGTGTTTGTGTTATCTGTACTCGCTTTTCTTTCTGTCTTTGTTTTTGATAAAGGCAACAATGCCGAAATATTATTCTATTTGTGTTAAAATGTGTGTGTGACTACTTCTAATATATAATACAGAAGAAAGGAAGATGATGTCACCTTTGTGCATTGGATTCGTCTCACATCTTTCCTCTTTCCCTAGGTGGGCTACCTTCATCAAATTTACTCTTAGTAGTTTATTTTTCCTTTTAATTTAGTTTAATCAATTTCCTTTATTATAAACTTATTTAGCCATTGGGCCATCTCATTTTTAAAATATCCATTCTGGTGTGAAATTTTTTGTATTTCTCTCAGCAAACAACCAGCATGTATAAAAAAAAAAATATTTTCTAAACTACAATGAGGCACATTAAACACTGCCCTGCATTAATGCACTCTAATAATTGATGTGTCAAATTTAAAGTTCCTCGGTTTTCTGAAGACTGAAGTTTTTTCAGTGCATTAACTACTGACCTATACACTTATCTGAATCTCATAACTGCCTCACGTTTACTAGCCCGTATAGTTTCGCAAAGAGAAAAGAGTGATGATTGTTTTGAAGTAGGTGAATCTTGGACAATGCGGTCTTTCAACACAGAATGTCTGTATATTATGTAGTACATCATTCGCAGTAGAAAGCTATCTGAACAGACTATACACAATTATATATATATATAGAGAGAGAGAGAGAGAAAGATAAAATTTTATGATATTTGAAAACTAGCAGTGAGCTTTCCTGTTTATCTTGAGATAAGAAGTTTCATAGTTTTCTTTGTCCTCTTTATGATTAACACAGCCCAGGTGAAGGATGAAAGTGAATAATATAAGATTAGAAATACTAGTGGAGTAGTTCCAGAAAACGACATATACTAATGTGTTTTAAACTGTGTGGCCCAACGGCGATTGATACTTTCTCGCTGACCTAGGCAGTCGCCCTAACTACATCAAGTGGCACACCAAGAATAAATAAATGGTACGATGCACCACAAAGACTTTTTCTTTCTTTAATTTTAAAATAGAGACATTTACTAAATTCTTGTGAAATGTGTGCAACAAAATATTACACATTGTTTCAGAAACATTCCTTCAAATAGCCTTAATGAAATAAAATGCACTATTAAAGAAACAATGAGAAAGAGGGACATCTTTATCCACCAAAGAACATAAGTATTAATTTCATTTTCACAGACTTTAATAAAAGAAATGTGTATTGCTTATAGCTCAGAAACAATTGGTTCTATAAAAAATATATTTCAAATAAGAGAGTTGTATATTTAATAGTATTACATCTTTACAATGTTTAATTATTTCATATCTCAAATATTTACAGATAGTCTATGATCAAAATTGAATATTTTTGCTTATGTCAAATTCATTTTTATGGATAAATGAAAATTTCCATTTAGTTTGTATTGTTAAACAGTGTCATAGATACCAAATTTAATAAAAATTGTTAGAAATCGATTTTCTAAAAATCCGCTCTATCTTTATTTGCGCTTCAGTAAACTACTGTTATCACGAGTGTGACGCCTTGGACAATTAGAACACCACCGAAACGGGTTTTGTAGGTTATAGATACTATGAATCTCATTAATAAGACACACTACTGGTCTAGGTAATGAGAAGGAATAAAAACACAACATTATTAATCACAATATTTTTGAAGGGGTTTGAATTCCCAAAATACCTGCCCCTTTCCCTCCTCCCAGTATTAAGGTAGGGTAATAAGCCCAAATCATCGTGGGGGAAAGGGGGCATTGGCAGAAAGACTACAGTGATAGTAAGCTTATAATGAAAACACTTTGAAACTTAATCTGCCTTTTATACAACAGCAATAATTAATTGGAACAGTGGCGTCCCATTTAAAGTCCTCCACACCAGCATAGTATCGTATATGTACGGTTCCAGGACAGTAGCAGTATGGTATCGTATTGCCACGATGGTCCCGTACACCGAGATCGTATATATGTATGCCCCAAGAGCTTGTTTCCCCCACCACACTCTACAATACTCATCCGCCACCTGAGGGCAGCACAATGAAAAGAAGCTAGTGTATTGTTGTTCTGTTAATTATAATGAGTGATACCTTGTCTTTTTCCTCTGATGAGGACATTGTGGTAGTGGATATGTTGCTGGAGCAAGAGAAAAACAAGTGGATACATGATATTGATAAGAAAAGAAAAGGGTTTGGAAAGTTTTTTACATTGTTTGAGGATTTGATCCATTACAATAAACAGTTTTTCATAAACCCTTGGTGACCTGGTGGTCTAGGGGTAAGGTGTTAGACTTCTGTGCTGGCGGCCGGGGTTCAATCCTCGGTCCCGGCACAGATTTATCTGATTTCCAAACCCTTCCTTCACCTCTGACAAGACATCTTGTGAATGTGGGGAATGCCAGGCCTCCACCGTGGTTCGGATTCCACGTTAAACTGTAGGTCCTTCATTTTATCTCACAATCACCCTACCATTACACATTAGCGTAGTTGCGTATAACCCGAACGGGTAGTAAGACGTGGTGCTAATAATAATAATAATAATAATTCATATACCTTAGTTAGAGGTTGGCGCATTTGCTGTTGAGGACGATCATGAGAAGGAAGCATAGGAGGATGAAGGTTTAATGCAGTGGGAGGCAGTGGCTGCTGAGGAACATTATGAGCCGGTTGAGGAGACATGGAAAGTTGATGATGGGAGGAAAGAGGATACATTGATTGTTGAGGGAGTGACTAAGGAACATTTTGATGCGGTAAAGGTATCATGGGTAGATGATTGTTGGATGTATGGGGTTGCAATGCTTAGTGAGGGTAAAGGGGGAAATGTCCAGGGTAATGGCTGTTCTCGCATTCTAATACAGAGACCAATATAAATATTTCAGCCTTAGCAGATACTTGGAATTATTTGGGCAAGTAACGAAATGACTCCTCAATGGCTGAAAAAACTTACTGATGTGCAAGAGGAGTGTTTGGGAGGGTGTAGTGGGGGTAGACAACGGCCGCCATGACAGTATCGTACGTGTCTTTCCGCTTTCAAAGCAGAATGGAAAACCACGTATACAATACTATGTTGCTACCAGGGTGCTATGATGGGTGTCGGTACAGGTAGCGCCATAGCAAAGCATGGCAAGAGAAAAACATACGATCTTATCTTATGCCGGTGTGCTAGGACCTCTACAGGTATGGTCGTCCTATGAACTTTTATTTCTGAATTAATTGTTGATTTACATATTTAAAGTTAGAGCCGATATCTTTAATTACGTTTCTAACAATGTTCTAGTTGTTCACATTCTAGTTTCCAGTTTTAATATCTGCATGCTTGTGTTTGAACCTTTTATTAGCCTGATAATCTCACAGCTATGTAGGCCTACTCCACGGCGTCAGCCCGCCGCATGTAATGCCAACATTTGCAGATAGGTGGTGTCATTTGGTAAGCACAACAAACCCTCCGACCATTTATCTCAGTTTTCTAGACCAGAGCCGCTACTTTATTTAAATTCAATTAGCTCCTCATTTGTCCTCACAAGGCTGAGTTAGCTTAGTTAAAGACCCACTGCTTCACGGAAAAATTTGGTAGCACCAGTGACAGGGGCGGCTCGTCCCTAAGGCGCGGAGGCGCGCGCCCCCCCCCCCCNCTCTCACGACAATTTTATCTTGCCATAATAGTTTCAAGAAAAATATGTTTTTGGTTTAAGTAATAGCAGGCAATGTTTTTAAAATGGCATGTGGTCGGGCGCGAGGCGGTCAGCGCCTGATATTGTGAGACCAAACCTTCCCACACCTTCACCTCTTGTCATTTTATGGCATGAAGTCGGGCGCGCGACGGTCAGCGCCTTGCATAGTGAAACCAAACCTTCCCTCCCCTTAACCCGTTGTCTCCATCCAGCTAGAGCTAGCATTGCTTATATTATGTAGGGTTATTTTAGGATAATGTTTATTTGAGTTACATGTTTTAATATTTTTTGTAACTAGGCTTAATATAAATAGTTCAATTCAGGCGCTTAAGACAACGAATATTGCAAGATTAACTCTTGATCAAAAAAGAGAATTGAATTCATTAGGTAGGCCATGTCCTGAATTTTGTATGGAACGAAGTGAAAACATACATACCTATATATGTATGCACATTACACAGCTGCAGAGTTTCTACAACACATCCACGTCCTTTGGGGAAGTTTTTTTTTATCTTTCCATGTTGTTTGTGATATTAGTTTTTGAGTTTAACTAAATGAATATTTAGCAAAGCATATTCCAAAATTTGTGTCTTCTTTTAAATATATTATTTAGAAATAATTTATGAATTAAACAGGCTGCGCCCTCCAGCTTCTAAAGTGACGAGCCGCCACTGACCAGTGATCAAACCCAAGACTTGTAGATCTATAGCCAGGAACCCTGACCACTAGACCACAGAGGCGGCCCGGTCATTGTGTGGGCCTTGGGCAGGGGTTGGCAACATTTGTGAGTCGATATCCACTTACAAGCTTGTCAAAGGTCCCGCGATCACCAACCCTTTCCCCACTTTTTTATTTGTTTGTCTTAAATGTGCATTTATTCCTAAAATTCAAACTTTCCTCAAATAATTATGTCCTCACCATTCTATAAAAAATATAGAAGAAATGTACATTTCCATTTTCTTGTAGAGTTATTGATCAAGATTATTATGATCACTCAAATATTATTTGAAAGTACTTGATCTATTTTTGATTTCAGAAGAAAGTATGAAAGAGAAACTTTTAATAAATATTTGGGAGATTAATTAAAGAAGTTCCAATAAAATATGAATGATTATAAAACCCAAAATACAATCTATACATAAGTTGTTAACTAAATATGGTTTGTAGGCCTATTTTAAGTTGATTGGATTACTAAAAATAATCTTCGGGCCGCGGTGGAAACTGATAGTCAGGTTTGGCCCTTGAGATTAAAAAATGTTGGACCACCCTGGCCTAGAGTAATAAATAATACTTTTTAAATCAATACCCTACGTTTTATCTTGTGGTACAAATGACCGGTATTCGATTCCCAGTTCGGGGGACAATTCTTAAATATAAAAACTTCAGTAGACTATAGCAAAGTTTTTTTTATTTTTAGAATGAACTGTAGTATACCATTTCACGCTGAGTCACGTCTCTTTATCAATTGGGATAGTCTCTAGATTACGTAACCCGATAATTTCATGAAGGCCAAGTGAGACCAGTCTACTATATAGGAGCATCACTTGCCTCTACACTCGGCACAAACAAGTGACAGCCACAGCTTCTTAATCGCACGAATAAGTGTAGGTCGTCTCAAACCCAGGAAAAAAAACATCGAGAATTCAGTAAAACGTAAGTAGCATAACCCAGGTCAGCTTTGAAACTAGTTTCTCTACAAGATAATACTATACTTAATAATACTTAGCACCGCATCTTACTACCCGTTCGGGTTATACGCTTAAGTACTAATTACGCTAATGGGTTAGGAATTGGGAAGGTTGAATATAGAAGAAGTGAACCCGCATTGGCGTCGAGGGAGAGTGACAAACCATGTTCATCCGACCGATCTTCCCGTCCTCGGCTGTCCAACTCAACACGAAACTAGCGCGTTAGCTAACTACGCCACCGAGTTGGGTGGAAGAGAATCGCAAATCAATCTAGCCTAGTCACCACTTGAACCTCGACCGACTTCACTGTCGCGTTGTTTTTAGCCCATTGTAGTTTTCAATCAATTTTTCAAGAGAATAGCTATCGCCAGTGTCGTCCCGTGGAGTGTTGCCAAGTTAAGCAGAGCTTGTTAAAATCTTACCTGTGATGTGTTCTTAATTGAAGGTCACTTATTGTATAAAAGGGATTGTCTGGGATCACTGGCCAGTTCGCTCAGCAGAAATCAAGGTGAAAGAAACAATAGACTATTTTCTTAATGCGTGCTATACATGCCAATATTTATCTATAGTAATATTCTTAAGTACTTATAGATACTTTATATTTTTAAATTAGAAAATATTTGAATATGTGTTGTGACGGTGTAAGAGCATTTATCTCAATTTTTTTAATAAGTCTTTGCTTAGATTCTTACTACTTCAATATATAATATATTTAGCACCGCGTCTTACTACCCGTTCGGGTTATACGCTTTAAGTACTAATTACGCTAATGGATTAGGAATGTTGAATTAGAGGAAGTGAACCCGCATTTGCGTGGAGGGAGAGTGGAAAACCATTTAGGAAAAAACCGCCCCCAGTTCACCCGACCGAGATTCGAACCTCGATCTCCCCGTCCTCAGCAGTCGAGCTCACTTACTACTTCAAAAATCTTGGTATAATAAATAATAAAATAATGTAAGCATGTTTTATCTGTCACTCCACAGATACCTAGCACTTGTGTATATGGTACTAGATAGCTGTTGCCCGCGGCTTTGCTCGCGTGGAAGTTGATTATATACAAATACGAAAATATACATATGTATTTACAGATTAATTTAAAATATTACGTTACGTTGATGACCATAACTTGACCTCAGATCAAAAATAATGCAAGTCCGATACAAACTTTCACCCCCTTTTTCATCCCTTATTAAATAAAATTTCCAAAATTCCTGAAACACGTATTTATTTGTTTTACGTCAATAACCGAAATACAAAATTTTGTTTATGTAACTTTCATAATGACGGACTTTCATACATATTATCATACATATTATAATCCCCTATTTTGACCCCTCTGGGGTGGAATTTTCTAAAATCCTTTCTTAGTGAGTGCTTACATAACAAAATGAATATACAGTCCGAATTTCATGCTTGTAGCCTTGATAGTTTGCGCTCGGCGATGATGAATCAGTCAGTCAGTCAGTCAGGACATGTTATTTTATAAGTATAGATATATGTGCCCGTGTATGAGGGTTAATAAGGGGGAAACAAGGAATCAGAAGGTTAAACATTAAGTTAGGAAAAATTGGGCGACAAATTATTTATTGCCTATGGACGGCAGAGTCGTAAATCCACCCCTGATAGTACATTACGTCAACAGCCACCACTCTTAAGGAGGGATGTAGGAAACGCGAGTTATGTGAAGTGTTTAAACAGTTTTTATGGCCAAACTTTTTTTTTTAAATATTGATCCAGTAGAAACATAAGAGTTTAATTTTGAGGTCGCCATATGTAAGACAATTAAATTTTATATTTCTACTAGATAATTAAATAATTTATTTGAAAAAGAATTTTTTTTTTATAAAAACTGCGAAAATACTGCCCTTTTCTCGAGTCCCTTAAATAACTCAAATATTCATGACCGTCAGAAAGTAAGGACCGCCAATCAAACCTATCCTGAGACAACCAACTTCTTTCAAATCCATTCTCCGCCCCCCTCATCCCTCCTTCCCCCAAACGTCTCGGCCTATCAAGGGGTCTTGTATATTCAGCTTTCCCAACTAAATATTGTGTACATGCCTGTCATTGTTCCCCCCTCCTCGATTATCTTTAATATGTTCAGGTAAGGTTTCGGACTTCTGTGCTGGGAGTCCGGGGGTTCAATCCTCGGTCCCGGCACAAATTTATCTGATTACCAAACACTTTCCTTCACCTCTGACAAGACTTCTTGTGAATGTGGGGAATGCCAGGCCTCCACCGTGGTTCGGATTCCACGTTAAACTGTAGGTCCTTCATTTCATCTCACAATCACCCTACCATTACACATTAGCGTAAGTGCGTATAACCCGAACGGGTAGTAAGACGCGGTGCTAATAATAATAATAATAATAATAATATGTTCAGTGATGCATATTATTATTATTATTAGCACCGCGTCTTACTACCCATTCGGGTTATACGCACTTACGCTAATGTGTAATGGTAGGGCGATTGTGAGATGAAATGAAGGACCTACAGTTTAACGTGGAATCCGAACCACGGTGGTGACCTGGCATTCCCCACATTCACAAGATGTCTTGTCAGAGGTGAAGGAACAGTGATGCATATAAACAAACCGTGAAGTTCTACATTGCGTATAACCCGAACGGGTAGTAAGACGCGGTGCTAATAATAAGTTCTACATTGTGTGACAAAAGCTCTCATTCTAAACATATTTTTAAAAAAAATCGTAGTTTAAAATAAAGTTTTGTTGTTCATCGCTGCTTTGTTATTTTTTTATCTTGAAATCTTTCAAGATAAAAAAAATAATCTTTGTTCTATTTACGAATTACGTAAAAGGACTGTGTAATATTTTGAACCCTGGGAGATAAGTTTGATCAGTTATCGATGTGTCTACTGTAACACTAATCTTATACATTCAAACTTTACGTAATTATTCTAAATAGTGACAAACTTAATAACAGACTTGTTTATTACATAACCATTACTTACAATACTTTGACACTACACAGTATTAGGTACTAGACGAGGAGTCTTACGCAACATCAACAGGGCTAACCAGCGGTTTGAGGTGTGATGGGGGGGGGGCGGAGAGGTATTTTGCTGTAGGTGACAGCTTCTTGAAGGGCTCCCAAACATTCTCGTGTTAGACTGGCCTGCTGATGACAGAGAGATCGGGGTTCGAATCCCAGTCGGGTCTTCTGCGAGTAGTTTTTTTCCTTAAATGGTTTCCCAATCTCCTTCCAACCAAATATAGGTAGAATACCTCTAAAGTGCTTCTTTTCCTCATCAATACCACATGAGAGTAATTATCACATATGCGTATATAGACTGAACAGTTTGTAAGAATCTGTGATAATAAATAATCAGTCATGCCGCAGTTACAACATACGCACATAGACGGCAGTGTATGTGTGTGTGTGTTTCCACACCAGGTTATTTTTTAATGTTGCGAGCATTGTAAAGATAAAATAATTGTAGTGTAGTTATGTCACACGCGTACAGGCAGTACTTGCTAAATATCGATTCACACGAACATATAGAACAGAATCTGCCTGACGCAGAAATTCACACGCCAACAGAAACTTATGTTGACTCATGATGCTTTGCAAAGACAAATTATAAAGAACTGATTTCAGAAGTATTTTATTTATTAAAGTATATATAGATCTAATATTAATATTACAATGGATATTCACAAACTATTGTATTGTGTCATGAAACAAAATAAAACTAGAACGACACACGTTATTTATATTTAACAAGTTATTTCTAATCAGCTCACAACACTAGACGCAGTTGTCTGCCTGGATCTCGCTTTGTGGACGCATGCGCATTGATTGAGCCGGTGGGGTTTAGAAAATCCGGTTGGTTCTTTACGCGCCGATTGTATGAGAAAGCGCGGACAGAGCTGAGATTGTCTCTACCAGTGCAGATCAACCAACAGAGTTCTCACTGATTTCTTGTGATTGGTTTAGACCTCGTCACGTGACCACGTGTCAGTTCTGTTCTTGTTTCTAAACAAACGTGTGGCTCCACAGTAAGGCCTGTCCCACACTATTCGCGAATGTAAACGAATCTTCGGGTTTCGGATGACTGTGCGAGAAGTATGGCGAATTACGAATGTCCAGTCGAATATTCGGGATTCGAGGGGTTTCGCTCTGAGAACGGTAACAACATGACGGCTAGTTGTTTTTTTAAGCACTGCGTATTACTGCCCGTTCGGATTATTCGCCTACAAACAAATTACATTAATATGTTAGGGATAAGGTAAGTTCAAATTAGATAAAATGAACCTGCAATCACGTGGAAGGAGAGTGGAAAACATTTAGGAAAAGCACCCCCAGTACTCCCGATCAGGATCGAACCCCAACATCCCAGTCGCCGGTAGTTCCGTCTATAGCGAGAGTGACGCCTTAAGACCATGCGACCACCGAGGTTGGTGGCTCATACTCGTATTTAATAAAAATGGCTATAGTACTGTCACAATTCACTCGATTATCTTATATATCGGTCCGCATCTTACTATCCGTCTGGAATATAATCATTTAAATCAAACTAATAGGGTATATATAGAAGGAAATGTATCCACATGTGCATCGAGTGAGAGTGGGAACATCATTAAAGAACTCCCAACACCTTTTAATTCTCGGTTGGGATTCGAACATCAACCTCCCCATCTTAAAATCCTCATGAGCCTAAAATTTAGTCCGCGTTGCTACCGGTGTGGATCGCTCGTGGAACTCTTATTTCGATGATAGTGTGGTAAAGTTTAATTATTATTTACACATATTTCTGTAACTACCCCACGATACATTGATACAGTGAAGGAAATACTTATAAAAATTAATATGTCGATACCCGCTTCGGTGTCTGCATGGTCTAAGGCGCTAATCTCGCAGTAGAACTGGACTGCCGATAGCTGGGAGCTTGAGGTTCGAACCTCGGTCAGATGTATTGAGTGTGATTTTCCTTAAGTGGTTTCCCTCTTCTTTTTTTTTTTATCACGAATTCGAGTACATTTCATATAATTAAATATAATATTCCTCATCCCTAAAACCATCAGCGTAGTTAATCCATGAGCGTATAAAACGGACGATGCTAAAAATGGAGTCAATACCTTTGTGCAACACTGTTACAACTTCTAAATTGTAATTTTGTTTATTTATTATCATCAATAAACTCAAAATATTAATATATTACAAAGGTTACAATTGAAATATGTGTTATTGAGAGTTTTATTTAATGAATCCATATAGTTGAGTTAATACATACAGTTATATTCTATTACAAACTACCCAACTCGGTAGCCTAGCTGGCTAACGCGCTAGTTTCGTGCTGAGCTAGATTGCCGAGGACGGGGAGATCTAGGTTGAATCACGCTCGGGTGAACCGGGGGTGGCTTTTCCTAAATGGTTTTCCAATCCCCCTCCACGCAAATGCGGGTTCACTTCCTCTAAATTCAAACTTCCCAATTCCTAATCCATTGGAGTAATTAGTACTTAAGCGTATAACCCAAACGGGTAGTAAGACGCGGTGCTAAATAATAATAATGTTACAAACTATTTTACTCGCGTACTGAAAAGTTAATGATTCTATAATGTAAAACTTGCGCTGAGGTACAGTAGTCCCATTGCTTCTTTGGTGCTGACTGACAGCTGCTAAACACATGTTTTTTCAGATCATATGGTTCGGCGTAGGGATATATAATTTGGTCTGGTAACTTTTCAGAGCTTTTAGCTGTCAGTCAGCACCAAAGAAGCCATGGGGCTACTGTATTATGTATTACATGATGTACAAGCATGTCGCCCACAACGACGCTCCTGGAACATTCCACACGCCCTCCACCAAAAGTCCGCCCATGTAGCGCGCCTCAGTTGCAGAAATGCATTTAATCCAGATGGCTCCTTTCGTTTATGTGAAAAATTTCATGAAAAAGGTTTGTTATTTGATTTCCATCTGGAAAAAATGTTATAGTAGACATTTGCAGTCTCTACAGTATTTATATATTATTTCCTTTATGATCTTTGGTGTAATCTTTCTACGACAATGTACAGACTTATTATTTCATTTCACAAATCTTACAAGTTTTTAGTAATGTCTATTTTGAGATAAAAGCGAGAAAAAGTGTGTGCGGTGCAGTGCACTGTACCATTTATTTATAATCACATTTGTTGTGATATATTTTCAGATGAATGCCAGCCGGCTGTGTAAAGTCATACTTGCACTGGGAACTTTATCAACATGCTGTCACAGTGCCAATATATTGGGAATGTTCCCTTTCCCTGCAAGGTCTCATTTGATTTTAATTACCTCTCTAATGAAAGAACTGGCTTCGAGAGGTCACCAGATGACTGTTGTTAGCCATTTTCCTCAAGAGAAGCCACTTCAAAACTACACCGACATCCAATTGAACTTTACAATGGAATCAATATTTGGTAATAAAATAATCTGAACAACCTTTTGAGGGATCCATCTAAGCTAAAAATGTTCATATTTTGTTATTTTACTAAAACACTACGGGTAGTACAATTGATTGCTAGGATAGCTCTCTCAAAAACATAAAAACATAAAGATGCATGTTTCTTACTCTATGGGATTAGAAACTCGAAAGTCATTTTGCCAGCTTTCTCTATTTTGAGCTAGTTCTATCCCCTCCACCTCATAACATCCTATTCCTATCCTGAGCTAATCTATCCAGTCCACATCAATACAGCCTATCCTTATCTTGAGCTAGTTCTATCCCCTCCACCTCATAACATCCTATCCCTATCTTGAGCTAGTTCTATCCAGGCCAACGCACTACATCCATTACTATCTTGAGCTAGTTCTATCCAGTCTACCTCATTACATCCTATCCCTATATTGAGCTAGTTCTATCCATTCCAACGCACTACATCCACTCCTATCTTGAGCTAGTTCTATCCAGTCCACCTCATAACATCCTATCCCTATCTTGAGCTAGTTCTATCTAGTCCACTTCACTACACCCTATCTCTTTATGGGGCATTATAAAATTATTATCCTCCCATTAGCGCTTAGGAATTCTCAATGGTCACTTTCAATAATGTTTGCCAGTCATTACCATGAACACAGTGCTAAACTCTCCCCTTCAAGCTGCATGCCCTGCTCTCCATAACCTGTGAAATTGCATTACCCTAACAATGTTTTATGATGAATAAAGTGTATCCACCACCACCACCACCGCGTCTTACTACCCGTTTGTGTTGTACGCATTAACGCTAATGTGTAATGGTAGGATGATTGTGAGATGAAATGGAGGACTTACAGTTTAAGGTCCTCGCACACTGACATGGGATTGTATACTTACGGTGCCAGGACAGTAGCGTTATGGTAGCAGTATGGTATTGTATTGCCGCGACGGTCCCGCACACCGAGATCGTATATACGTATGCCCCAAGAGCTTGTTTCTCCCACCACACCCTACAATTCTCCCTCGCCACCTGAGGGCAGCACAGTTAAAAGAAGTGAGTGTATTGTTGCTGTTCTGTTAATTACAATGAGTGATATATTTTTATTGTTGTCCTAATTATCGGATTCCAACCAGAAACTATACTGTATCCTTCGAGACACTAAGAAAGATAGCTGTAAGATGTCAGTCCGCTTGGCCTAATCAAAAAGGAAAACAATAATGTAACAATAGTCAAACTTGGCAATAATATAAGAAGCTAGCAAGTTGAAGAAAAAAAGATAGTTTGTGCATAAGGAATAGAAATAGTAAAGGAAAGGGGGAAGGGGAGAGACCATGCATAAAGTTACTGGCAAGTCAGCTGCAGAAGAGATTTGATACTTTATTTACTTAAATTGAATGCAATGCATTGAATAAAATTAAATCTATAATAAAATAAACTACAATCCATTCATCATAGGAAGTGTTGTAACTGAAATCTAACAGAAGTATCTTTTTTACTACAGACATTGTTTTAAATTCACTAATAACCCAGGTTTAAAATAATAATTATTTGCTTAGTAATAGTATAATCAAAATAATGTGTATCAAACATTTCCAATAATACTTCCCTGAGCGGAAGAGAAGAAGGAGTGTTTGAGAGGGTGTAGTGGGGGTAGACAACGGCCGCCATGACAGTATCGCACGTGTCTTTCCGCGGAATGGAAAACCACACACCGTACGTATATGATACTATGCTGCTATACTATGCTGCTACCATAAGAGTGCTATGGTGGTTGTCGGTGTACGAAGCTCATAGCAAAGAATGGCAAGAGAAAAACATATGATACTTGTACGATACCGTAATGCTACGATACTATGCCGGTGTGCGAGGACCTTTAACGTGGGATCCGAACCACGGTGGAGGCCTGGCATTCCACACATTCACAAGTTGTGATTGATACACGTCTTGTTAGAGGTGAAGGAAGGGTTTGGTAATCAGATAAACCTGTGCTGGAACTGAGGATTGAACCCCAGACGCCCATCACACAAGTCTGACACGTTACACCTAGACCGACAGGTCTTCTAAGTGTATGTAACCTAATTACTATATAGCTTCGCCCATTCATCACTACCTTCATACCTTTAAAAGATGTTTTGGGAAAGTAAAAACCAAACAACGTGATGCTGAGTTGGTAGACAACAGGCCCCAGACTTTGACTAAATAAAAATGATCAAAAATCATTTAAAACTCTAAATAAATCACTTCAAATTTACAAAAAAATGACATAAAAATATAAACAAAAAAAATCTTATTCTGACAACTGTGGGACTAACAAATTTATGTTTGAGTATTTATGGATTTGTAAAATATCGACTGTATTTAAAGATATACTAATTCAACATAAATGCATAAAATGTATTCAAAAATGCCTAAAAATGACTCAAATATGTTTTAAAAAATTACAAAAATGTTTACAAGGCTTGGAGGTCGTTAATGACATATATTTATGCCGTTAACAACGAATAATGCAATATGAAAAATGCTCATATATATGAACATTATTCATAGTGTGCAAAATAAAAGATGACATGTCATCACAATCCGGCCTCTGGTAATTAGTAATAAGCAAGTAGTTAGTTTCAGATCCTCAACAAATCAGAATTGAGTGTGGTTTTTAATCTTAACTCCAAAACCCCCCTAAAAGTAAAGGTCGAGTTCCACAAATTCTCCATTTAAATTAGCATATGCAGAACTAAGTAATTGAAAACAAAGGCATGAGGATATAAAAATGCAATTTTTTCAACGAACATCCCAGGAAAAGAATACAGAAGGGGAATGCACGCTATTATATTTTGGGGCCAGTTAGTTGTTGAAAACTCGCCTGCTTTCAAGGAATTTAAACTCAGAATATTAAAAACAATAATTTTATCAGTTGTTCTCTCTGGGTGTGAAATGTAGTCTCTTACCTTACAAGACAAAAAAATATATACATATATGGTGTTTGAAAACAAAGTGCTTAGGAAGATATTGGATCCAAAGAGAGATGAGGTTACTGGGGAGTGGAGGAAATTACATAATGATGAGTTAGTTACATACCCTGTAATAATAAAAAGCCATTGTTAGGATAATCAAGTCTTGTAGATTACAGGGGGTAGGACATGCAGCGTGAATAGGAGAATATAGAATCGTCTTCAGGGTATTGACTAGCAACCCAATAGGAAGAGGAATTGGAAAGATAACATTAAATTGGAACTGACAGAGCTAGACTGTAATGAGGTGGAATGGATGGAACTAAAGTGTAATGAGGGGGACCAGAGAGAACTAGTTCAAGATAGGGAGAGGGTGTAATGAGGTGGACTGGATAGAACTAGCTCAAGATAGGGAGAGGGTGTAATGAGGTGGACTGGATAGAGCTTGCTTAAGATAAAGATAGGGTGTAATGAGGTGAACTGGATAGAGCTAACTCAAGATAGAGATAGAGTTTAATGCCATAGATTAAGTTGTTTTTTCAGATCATCTTACTACCCATTTGGGTTATACCCTAAGATAACATTTCAGTAGAGGTCATTGAGTGTAGAAACAAAAATTAAAATGCATCTGTTACAAACTCTTTGGTAAGAATCAAACTGGCACATCTTACTTTCACCGTTTTTTTCTGTTTTGTAAAAGTTAAAGGATCGATAAGCTTATGAAGGGTATGAGTTGAACAATCCCTAAACATTTGGCCGGTTCCTGGGTTGGTGATCCCATACAGTTGAAAGCATTTCCTCTCTTAGGTATTTTTTATTTAGTACCGGGTCTTACTAATTGTTCAGGTTATACACTGGTATGTTGATGCAAAATGAAAGAGATACCTGTAAGTCACTATTTGTGATGATTTGATACACCAAACATCTCTGGAGCCCAAGATCACAGCCAGACAACTGGTGCTGAGTTAATTTCTAAACATTTATTTATTCATCATATCAATTAAATTATATTTGGCCCCGTCAGCACCAGCGATGCTCCATGACTCCATCATTAAGTGCCCCACATCAATAGTCACGCGGACTTAATGTCAGGCTCATCAAGTCTGGTTTCCTGGTGATAAGACAGGGATTTGGATCCCTGATAGGTGTATTGAGGGTGGATTTACCAAAATGGCTTCCTACTCCACCTCTCCTTAGTAACAAGTCCTTATATTTCCAGAAACCCAGTGGTTCCCAACCTGGAGG
>CABFVZ010000783.1:196396-263072 GCA_902151445.1 Timema monikensis | reverse complement strand
TGAAACACTACCTGGGGGGCATTTAACAATTCGGAAATAATGTTAATAAGCACCAAAAATTGAAGACATTTCTTATTTCATTCATTTTTCCACAGTAATTAAGACAATTATTTCTTGCGGTTTTGGCAACACTGCCTAACAGTTGTCATAAATTTGGTGACCGGCCAAAAGTGTACAGGCACTTGTTTATTTTCAAGCCTGCAAGCCTCGGCTTCGTCCCCCAGTTATCTGCTCTACCTTCATCCTAAACCACCATTGCAATGCAACACCCCCGAATCTTAAACTCTTGCGTTGTTGACTTGAAGTGGAAGGTGATTTGCGGCATGTTCTGTCAAACATGAAACCCAATTTAAAGAACTGATGAAAACAAATTTGTGCCAACTACCACACAAATTGTCTTCATTATAAAATTAAGAAGTGACTAGAACATTAATTTTTTTTATTAATATTCCAAAAAATTAAAGGGTGGTGGTGGTAATTTTATTATCTACCGTCAATTGAAAAAGGTTGGAAACCCTGATGTAACCTATACCTTAATTATCCCTTCTTCATTAATATAATTAAATTCTAATAGACCAGCTGGATAGTTAGACATGACGCAAAAAATAAATAACCAGATAAAGTTAGGTTAAGAGATCTCAGCCTCATCTTATTGAATAACTAATTTTGTAAGGCAACACAGCGGCCATATTTTTTAAATGAAAAAACTGTCTGGAAAAGAACTTTATTACCTTTTTTTTAACCTATATATTCAAAAATGTTGTAATATTTATGTATATTTGGTAAAAACTGCTAATATCAGGGTTGGCACCATTTTCTTACTACCAAATTCTCTGTGTTTTTCCAGGTTTCCCTGAAGAAATTCCAATTTTGCCAAGCGTCTTAAATTAAAGAATAAGTTAAATAGATTCTAATTTTCCATCAAAATGACTAAGTGTAAAGTCATGCAACTTATGTTTAAAATAATTTGATTTAAGATTGATGGAGAAATACTACTTCTGTCACTCCACAACCCTAGTTTAAGGGTTACTAGGACTTGTTTGAATCAGCATGCTAAATATTCAGTTCCCTATTTTACCTGGTCTTTAAGGTCTACTATTTTAAGTTTTCAGTTAAATGTCCCAAATTAACAAATATTCCAGTATTTTTACTATATTTTGCAAAATTACCTGAGTTTTCCAGATTTGTGTTAACCCTGTAAAATGTACGCCTAAGATAAAAATATATTGCTTGTGTTTATTAATGCAGTTATTTGTAATACGTGATATCTACAGTAAATTAAGAAACTGTTTTCATATCTGTTTTAGATTCCAAACCAAACATGTTTCAAATTGGAGAAGCTAATCCATTGTTCATGATGCCATTTTTCTTAACTTTGTGCCAGAAAGTGACAAAAGCAGCTCTTGATAGCCCACAATTACAAGAACTCATACATTCTAAAAACCATCACTTCGATATAATAGTGATTGAATCATTTATGTCAGAATCAATGTTGGGATTTGCTCATAAATTTAATGCATCCATCATTCAAATATGCCCTTTCGTTGGAGAAGAGTTTGTCGGTGATTCTGTTGGTAATCCATTTCCTTACGCGTATGCTCCTAGTGCATTCTTAGGTTACACTGACCATATGACATTCCTGGAACGTCTTCACAACACATTCCAAGAACTATATTTTAAGACACTATACAAGTTGTACCACTTGCCAAAACAAGATAATATGATGAAAGAAGCTTTTAAAGAATTGAGTGATATACCCTCAGTGTCAGATTTGAATGAGAAAACTTCTCTTGTATTTCTGAACAGCCATGTAAGTGTCAACTATGCCCTGCCTCTGCTACCGAATGTTGTACCAGTAGGGGGCATGCACATCAAGTCTTCTTTAGCGCCACTCAGTAAGGTAAATAGTTTGTCTTCTTTTCTCCAAGATAGCAAATAGTTTTTATTAAAGTTCAAACATATGAATCACTATGGCAATGGTTCTCAAACTTTAATTGGTAATCAAAGGAAAAATAATTTTCCTCAATCACCTCAAAAATTCCCTGCTAAGTTTGGTTCTCTTGTCATTTTGCCAATTTTTCTTTGAGAACTGTTTGTGTGCCCCATGAAAGTCACGCACATACTATTGAAGGTACGCATACAACAGTTTAAGACCCACTATACTATGGTATACATCCGGGGTTCCAGAACTATTTTAAATTGAAGGAGCCCTTGCATCAGAAAAAATACATGCTGGAAACCTCATACAAATTTTTACAAAAATATGATTATAATAATATGCAATAGCATCATATATGAAGTATAAAACAAAGGGAAACCATCACACTTTCTGGGTGCACTTTTGGCAAATGTCCTTTACTCAGATTTAAAAAAAAAATGGCAAACCTTATTACCGGCGCTATTTTATCGTGTATCAAACAAATAGAGAATATCCTTAAATTGCCTCATATAACTTCAGAATTGGCAGAGCCCAAAGGCTCTGTGGGGCATGGTGTAACAACGATATTATAGCTAACTGAAGATGTGTCAAATTCATTGGCTAAATTTTAAGGCCTGCCTTGTTGTTTAAGTGGTATGTTCTATACATTCAAAATAAACCCATAGTTATTATAATTTGTATAAAACATTTAAAAAAATCTTCACCCCACTCCTCCAAAGAAAATGTTTGGGTCTCCACTGCTTACCAACTATAATGTTAATGAATCAAATAGCCGAAGCTATTATTTATGCATTTTATTTAGGGTTCGATTCCCGTGTCCAGGTGTCATTTTTCAATTTTCAGAATATAATGTTAGTGCCATAAAGATGATAAGCAAGATACACAAGCCTCCCAGCTAATCTTAATAAAAAAGTGTGGTAGTGAATTTGTTTTATCTAAGACCCAATTACATATTTCCCTTATTTTGGTATTATTAAATATTTTAAAGTGCAATTGTTTATAATATGAGAAAATTATGTGTGAGTGTTAATTTTGTAAGTATGAGAACAAGAAAAAGTAGAGATGGTTTTTATCAATACCAGCAATAAGTAAAGTAAGTATGAATTCAACATAATAAATGCAAAATATCATTTTTGTATAGCTTAGTTAATTTTAAAAAAAATATGAGTTCAACCCAAACAAAGATATCTGCATCTTATTATTATTAGCACCGCGTCTTGCTACCCGTTCGGGTTATACGCACTTACGCTAATGTGTAATGGTAAGGTGATTGTGAGATGAAATGGAGGACCTACAGGTTAGTGTGGAATCCGAACCACGGTGGAGGCCCGGCATTCCACACATTCACAAGTTGTGATTAATACACGTCTTGTCAGAGGTGAAGGAAGGGTTTGGTAATCAGAAAAATCTGTGCCGAGACCGAGGAATGAACCGTGTACCCCCAGCACAGAAGCCTCACACCTTATCCTTAGACCACCAGGTCACCATCAGCATCTTAATCAAAGGAGTAAAGGATGAGAAATGCAGTCTTTGATTTTATTACGATTAGATATTTGGAGCCCCTTTTAACAAATCCAGACTTTTTTTTTGCAGACAACAATGATAACACTTGCACTACACCTAACTACCTATTCAGGTCATACGCATATGTACTATTTACACTAATGTCTTAGAGATGGGTAAGGTTGAATTCAGAGGAAGTGTACCCACAATGGCATTGAGGGTGAGTGGAAAACCATTTAGGAAAAACCACCCACAGTGTACCCGACCAGGATTTAAACCCTGATTTCCCCGTCATCAGCAGTCTAATTGATTGTGGGAATGACGTCTTAAACCATGCTGCCGCTAAACCAGATGAAAGAATATTAAGTAGGTTTTTGAGAGCTGTCAGATATATCCATTCCTAAGAAAATTGAGGTATACTTAGTTATTTCAAGTATATTTGCAACAACAAAAATCTTCACTGCTCAGCCAACCTACGAACGGCTAAAGTACTACACTAACAATTAATTTTCAAAATAAATATAGTTAGAAATATTTGTAGTTAGACCACAACATACTCTAATTGGTAACCGGAAAAAAAGGGCCAATGGAAAAAAGACACATAAAAATTACACAACGAGATAATCCCACTGTCATATATGTGCACAAGACATTTGGTTGTGTTCTATGTTAGGCTAGTTATATAACCATCACATTGTTGAGTGTATACTGTTGGTTCTTGTTTTGTAGTGAGCAATTTAAAATGAGTGCTACCCTAAATGATCCCGTCAGCCGTTAAGTGAACACAGTTATTCTTAATCTTCATGCAAAAAACATGAGTGCTGACAATATTCATTAGCAACTGTGCGAGGTTTAGGGACCAAACATGAATAGTGACGGGGGGCATTTGTCTGTATGGGCATTATCTTTGTGCGCATATATAAGAGAGGGGCGTTTCTTACTGTGCATAATTTCACTTGAGAATTTTTCATAGAATTACTATAGTTATACTACAGCCAATCTTTGTTAATTGTTAAGTTATTTATTCTGGATTGTGGAGATGGTGTAGGTAAACATGGGTGGAGAAATAATGAGAAATGGCATGACCAGTGAACCTGTGCTAAAATTTGCGCTCAGGAGTAATTTTTCATAATATGATCTTACTATACAGTATTTTAAGCCTGCAAGATAGTTGAACGATGTTATTGTTGTAGTGTGGTAACTTTCATGTAGTTAATTGTAGAGTATAAATGCAAGAGAAAAAAAACTAGCACTTTTATAGTTATGAATTTTTTTTTAGTCTTTAATGACCTTTGATCACTTTGAATTACTTATGTTATGTTTTTTTTGTCAAGGGTTCATATTTTGTTTTTGTTAAAAAGTTTTTATTGTTTGAGATATTTACAAAATAATTCTAAGGGCCGGTCTTATGACTATCGGATAAATATTGGGAGGTTAAAGTTATCTACCAGATCAAAGTTATCAGCCACTTTAATGTTTTACGCGTGTTATGAACTGAATTTATCTGCCTGGATAAATATATTTTTAATTCAGAACACGCAAGGTTGGTAGTGTTTTTACTGGTGCACGCATGCGTATAAACCCTGCTGATAGCGCTACAACATAGCGAGTGGTGACAACGCTCAACATTTGTTAAATAATGGTGGCTAAGTGAGCGCGAGGAAACAGATGGCGTCACGTGGGCGCAGAAGCTAAGTTGTCTTGCAAGTAATAATGTCGGTGTCTGCTAAAATGTGGGCAATAGTTGGGTACAAAGTTAAAAAAATTTCATTTATTGTACTCACATTTTGATAATTTGTTCTTACATAAATATAACTCTACAAATAGCTTGTCAGTTTATATAAAAGTGTGAATTAAATGTTCTAACTTTATAGAGTTGGAGCCTGGGCCTGTGCTTACTAAACACGTGAACCAAGATTTTAACCTAAAAACAGATTCTGATAGGCGAAACTTCATCAAAAACAATGCTTCACTATGGCAACAAACATTTTAACTTCCAGATAAAAGTTATCAGGTACTTAAACCTCCTGATAAAAATGTGATGGAAAAATACATTTTATCTGGCAGATAAATGCTATCTGGCAGTCATAAGACACACTTTTAACTTATCCACCAGATAGAAATATTTATCTACCAGATTAATATTTATCCAGGCGCCATAAGACCAGCCCTAAATAGTTGAATTTTATTAGGTAGTTTTGATTACCAATTTTTTTTTCTTTCAAATATACATTATGCATTTAAGTGGAAGATAAAGTATGGTTTTTTTTCACAATATGAAAACATAATCAAGAATTATATCACAGTTTTATTGTGAAAGAGAATATTTTTAAAATATATTCATGGTTGTTAAAAGAGTTTTGATTTTATTATTACAAAAAATATACTTTATTCTACAAAATTTCATGAAGAAAAGATTAGTTTCGTAACAAAACCATTAATATAAGTAATTAGATGTTAAAAAGCATTTGCCATGATCGCGTCATATTTAATTTGATAATTGTTTTATGTATTTAAAATAAACATGCATTAAAATCTGAATATGTTACAATGTGTGTATTGGTTCACCTTTCAAAAAAGTAGTAAAACCATTCTATTTTTTAATGTTTGAATGGAATGATAATTATTTTTTTTTTTTAAACTATGCATACCTTTGATATATGTAAACCTAATCAACATTTACAATAAAATAGTTTAAACATTATGTTATTCTTTTACAGGATTTAAAAACATTCTTAGATAACGCTCAACACGGCGTGATTTATTTTAGTATGGGATCCAACCTTCGTAGTGCTGACATATCTCCCCCTAAGCTAGCCGCAATCCTCAACACATTTTCCAAACTCAAACAAAAAATATTATGGAAATTTGAATTGGACAACTTACCAGGTCAACCAGCCAACGTGAAGATTGAGAAATGGTTGCCCCAAGACAGTGTTTTAGGTAAGGTTAGATAAATCCATGGGTTGTTAAGAGTATTATATATTGAATTAAACCTTACTTTATATAATAATTTTTCACATATCAATAAAGTAATATGAAAGTCAAAGTGTCACAGTAGGTATTTTAAGTGAAATTAGATGTGTACATATTTAAAAAGAACAATTAAATGAAGTAATGTTACTAACAGATAGACTAAGCAACAGGTCTAAGATAAAATGAGATTTTACATTTATTCAGCTTTGAATAAAAAGAGCATTTCATTGTTGATGACTTTTAGACTGATGTAAACTTTAGATTGGGCCTGTTTTGGGCGGTGAAAAAGGGGGGGGGGTAGGATTGGGGGCTTAAATAGTAATTACTAGTAAGCCCTTGTGAAATGAATAGATATGAGAGACAAGTGGCAGAGAACAAACCCCCTGCAGGCCTGCTCATGCAGGGGTCAAGTGTACAAGTACCCCTGCATTACAGGAGTTGAGGAAAATAGTCATTACTTGTAAATGTTTGCTTAAGTTATCGTAAATATTAAATGTATCCATGATTACTTTTAAATTAAATGGAGCCATAGAATTGCAAAACAGTAATTTTTTTTAAAATTAATTATATACTATTATGTAACATCAATGACCGTGTAGAAATCATTCCCTTTGATAATATGCATGTCTAGGTTGGATTGTTGGTGTTCATACAATCATTGATGGCAAGTCTTCTCACAAGACACAGCGTAATCCAGTACTAATAATATTAGCCTTTTCTGTCATCATTTTCCTTGCCCTTCTTACCTTCAGTTGTTTTCCAGTATCAACCTGTAGATTGTATTTTTGTATTAATTTTTTTATATAACTTTTTTAAGTTATTGTGGACTATTACATAATCTAAAATGAAAATTAATGACATGCAGAGAGAATTGAAAACATCAATATCAGTAAACTACTGTTGTCTTTTTACTTAATGCATGTTTAAAAACAAAATTTCAACCGCTTGTTTAAATCAACAATTTTGACGCTGCTTGGAAGTAAATGAACGATTTATTTTTGACAAAGTTGTAGTCTATTAAACATGTTTTTTTATAGAATGTTTAAAACAATTTTCTTTGAGCCAAGGTTAGGCTTACTTTTTATATTTTTATTAATGTTAGTGACTAGTTTAAAAAATGTTAAGCCCAAGCCTAAAATAATATTTAAAAAAAACTTTGAAATATCTTATAGAGGTATAGAGAGTTTGAAAATTGTCTTACCTCTGGCGGTTGGAGGTATAACCCCTGTATTCCACCTCTCCAATTTTAAGGTGCAGGGATTGGGTAAATCATAAATCTCCGCCACTTTGAGAGACAAACTAACTGGGCCGAGAAAACACGCTGAGGATTAATTTAAAGGAAATTAACAGACATCCAGCCACTATATAGGGAAAAAATTCCCTGGGTGTTCCATGTCGAGGCTTTAACCTTGGCCTACAAACACTACATATGAACCAACATTGCAATAACTCCGAATAAACTTTTAAAGTTCAGTTAGATTCTTCGAGACATAATAATCTATGTTAAATTCATGTAATGCTCATATTAAAATCATTATGGTTGAAATTCAGTCATCATTCATCAAAAAGGGTTTTAAGTTCAGAAACTGCTTGTAATCTTGAAAGATCAACTTCATAAATGTAGTTCATATTACAGTTTTTCTTACATAAAACTGTATTCAAGCAATAACATGTCAAATCAATCATTACACTAAAACAGTTGTTCTCAATGTGAGGTCCGTAAAGGTGTGCCATGTGGTTCTCATATAGAACCACAGGAAAATTAATGGTATGACAAAATTATATTTGCTTTCTCAAATAATCTTTTATAGTTTGAGACTAAGTTTTCAAAAATAATGCCATAGATTGCAGCCTTAGTCAATCTAGAGCATGCAAGATGAAGTCTAAGAACTCATACTGTCAACTGTCCCGAATCAGCAGTCACATAATCATACCAAAAAACATATTGTTTCGGCAATTAAAGTGTTTAGGAGTGGGGGGCAAGGGAAGGACGCCAGTCAACAAGGGGCTATTTCAAGTGCTCAACATATTCAGCTACCAAGTTACAACAACTTAAGGGGAGAATATCGGCCAACTTGAGTCCCTGTTTAGTACAAAAAAGGAAGCCTCAACCCATCTTGAAAGTCTGAGTTAGACAACAACCATGCAGCGTCTTGGGGTTGTGTGATCGACCCCAGTTAGGGTTATAGCACCGATGATAGGTCAGGGCACAGAACTGTTGAGTTGGGACATTGATATAACGAGAAACTTTTTCTAAACTCGTGTGGTAATTAATCTATTTCACTAAACAATATCAAAACGAACCCCATAATTATTTGCTACTGCCTACCCATCCCACTAAGCCATCCTGACACATCAACCCATGGGAAGGGGACTAGGGATGTGGTATCTAAAGAAAAGTATTGATACTGTACTCATTAAAAGTATTGGAAGAAAAGTATCGATATCATACTAGTATCGAAAGAAAAGTATTGATGACAGTAAGTATCCGTATCGAAATTTTAATCCGGACAATTTTTTTTTGTAATAATAATCTCAACTTTTCCATCATAATTATTGTATTTTCAATTTTATTTAAACACGGCTTTTCAAGCAGAAAATGAATGAGAATTGAGAAATAGTGTAATTTGTTCTTTCTCCACAGTCCACCAAGTAGTAAACATATTTTAATCCCAGGATGAGTGAAACTAACAAAAAAGTTGTTTCTTTTGATAATGATTCAATACCGAAGTGCGAGTACTAATATCAGTAAAAGTATGCAGAATAAAAGTATTGAGTAAAAATATACTAGTATCAAAAGGAAAATATCTACACTTTTTTCACATCCCTAAAAGGGAGTAGCAACAATAAGCAACAATAAGTAATTAGTAATCCTTAAATGATCTTTACAACACTTTCATGGAAAGACTTCCAAGATAACCATTTTAAACAAAATCATTACGTAACTTTTCAAAAACTACCCAACATTAATATATTATTTATATGTATTCTTCAATAAAAATAAAAACAACTCTCTGAGGACGGACAGAATTGGCACATAAAACGAAAAGGTTCATCATAATCTCAGCTGCCAAAAAAGGGGAGATCAGGGTTCCATCCCGGTTCAGTGCACTGAGGGTGGTTTTCCCTAAATTGATTTCTTCTATCCCTCAACGCAAATGCGAGTGCATACTCTCTAAATTAAGCCTTCATAATTCCTAGCCCATTAACGTAATTAGTACATAGGTGTATAACCTAAACAGGTAGTAAGGCTCGGAGCAAAATAAAAGTGACAGGTAGGTAGTATACTAAGGTGGGTGTTCCTTGCGTGCATCAAACGCTATCAAGTGGTGCGCAGTTGGGAAAATGTTGAGAAACACTGTACTAAAATGTTTGCTGTATGAGTAAAGAATATGCAGAATTTGAATCTGATTTATTATGAACACAATTATGACAATCGTATATTTTTTTAGCACCTGATCTTAGTACTCATTTGGATTATACGCTTATAAACTAATTAGGCTAATGGCTTAGGGATGAGGGAGGTTGAATCTAAAGGAAGTGTACCCGCATGTATGTGGAGAGTGGGAAACATTTAGGAAAAGCCTCCCTCAGTACACACAACCAGAATCGAACCCCAATCTCCCTATCATTGTCAGTCTAGTCCAGTGGTCACCAAATGGCGGACCACGATCTACATCAAGACCACAGAGACATTTTTAAGGACCTTGACGAGATAGCGATAAACAGAAGATATGATGCTATTTATGTGGTGGGCGTGTAGTAGACATGGAAGGCCAGCAATAATAAATAAGTAAAATAACTAAAAGGAAAGAAAATCACATTTTTTGAATTAGTATAGCCTTATAGAGCTTGAAGTTGAGTCACTGTTGAAGTTTCACTGAACCGCAGAAGCATGTCGAGTTTTTAAAATTGACCTCAATCAAAAATAATTGGGGACCCCTGGTCTAGTCTATTGCGAGAGTGATGCCCTAAGGCCATGTGGCCAGCAAGCAAAACGGGTGAAACATAAAATTATATTTAACCAAATTGAGTTGATAAGTTAGTCGAATGTTACAGTGATTCATTTAAAAGAGTGGAGTATGACCTATGACCTTTGTTTAATAAAATGTTTTCACCGCAGCTCATCCCAATTTGCGGTTATTCATGACGCATGGAGGACAACACAGCACCCTAGAGGCAATTTACCACGCTGTTCCTGTGATCGGAATTCCTGTGATTCGTGAACAGAAAGTTAATATGATTCAAAGTGCTTCCGCTGGTTCCGGTGTAGTAGTTTACTACGAGAATGTAACCGAGACGTCTTTATCCTGGGCCTTGCAAGAGGTGCTTGAAAATCCAAGGTAATAAAACGGTGGTACCCAAATTACTATCATTTTATAGATAAGACGGGGTCAAATGTTGTAGAGGAATGTGTGAAAAAGAGAAAGATTAAGAGTCTTAAGAATAAGAGAGCATGTATAACTCGTATGGATGTTATTGATACGAAGGGAGTATGCAAGGATAAGGAAGTGTGAAGAAAGTTAGTGAAAAAGGATTAAGTAGAAAAGTGTTGTTTTCTGAGTTATATGCACAGTTTTTTTGCCTACCTCATAAGGAATGGCATGATAAGGTATATATGTATGTATTTATGTTTGTCTCTATCTATCTAGATTAATAGTAATAAGTATATCACAATATGTATTTTAATTCACTCCTTTGGGTACAGCCAGACTGGGTGATCGAGCGAGTGACTAAAATATAAAATAGAACACATTGGTTGTAATGAGAGGTGGCCAGATTGAGCGACCGAGCGCACACACTTGAAAGATAGAACTGGTATATTTTTCAAGTGCACATATTCAAGCCGGTACAGTCTAGTTTACAGGCGCTAGGCAATATTATTGTGTGTTGGTTCATTGAGTGCTGGGAAAACTTCTTAATTTGACATGATATTTGACTTTTTTTAAAATTATCGATAGGTTTAGCACACTTGCTACTAACGGCCTAATTTAATTGGTAAGATCATTGGTATACCTATGTATATGTGTGTGTGTAAAACTGATGTGTTAAAATACTTCAATATTATAATCAAAGTAGGCCTTTACAAATGAGAATCACCATTAGCATGGAGAGAGGATGAGAAAACCACAACAATAAATCACTTATCAAAAACCACTCTCAGTTCACTGAGCCAAGATTCGAACCTTTGCCTCCTTGTCAACAACTATCAAGAGTTATCTGCTAATCACACGCTCACTCACTCACCAGTTTGGCCACGCAGTCACTCGCTCATGTGCTCACACGCTTCTCAGTCTGGCCGAACCCTAACACTCTAGTTAAATATAGAATCCTCCATCCCTCTTGTCCTCTGTAATATGGTTATCTTGCGTATAACCTGAACAGAGAGCGAGAGGAGATGAAAAAAAAGGTAGACAGTAAGGTTATGAGTTGTTTTTTTAAGAAAAGCAGATTATTTTTCATTTAAATTAAATTGAAAATTGGCACCTGAACAAGGCTATTGAACCCGGGACATTGGATTTAGTACAGCAATGCTCTTACAAATGAGCTATCCAGGAGTCGTCTCGTGCCCTGGATCATTCTTCAGTCTTATTTTAAGGTAGAGTCTGTGATGGACATGTGGAAATCGTCAGCTACATATGAGTGATCAATTAAGATTGTGGATGACCTGGTGGTCTAGGGGTAAGGTGTCAAGACTTCTGTGCTGGCGGCCGGGGTTCAATCCTCGGTCCCGGCACAGATTTATCTGATTTCCAAATCCTTCCTTCACCTCTGACAAGACATCTTGTGAATGTGGGGAATGCCAGGCCTCCACCGTGGATCGCATTCCACGTTAAACTGTAGGTCCTTCATTTTATCTCACAATCACCCTACCATTACACATTAGCCAAAGTGCGTATAACCCAAACGGGTAGTAAGACACGGTGCTAATAATAATAATAATAATAATAATAATAATAATAATAATAATAATAATAATAAAGATTGTGAGCTATCATCTAAAACCGCCACATTGGACTCAGAAGGGCTTTATGCTACCAATATTACAATGAAAACTGTACAAATATTCAATTAACTGATACCTATCTCACTAATATGGATAGTATGTGTTCTACTGTATTTATAAATATAAAGTTTGAAAAGCAATCAAAATTACTTTTTTGATGAATTTCAACTATAAAACCAAAATCATAATATTCCTGTGAAAGTTGGACATGGACATATAAGATGAATAAAATTTGTTTTTACCGTTTTTAAAAGTTTCAAATTATGCTTATTTGGTTTCTATGAGTCTAACTACTCATCTGACCCACTCCTATGTTTACAGTAACAGGATAAATAAAGTAGACTTTAGAGGTAATGTAGCTACATTTGAGTTCAGAAAGCGTTGGGTACCATTGAGGAAAAAATATTTCAGTATATCTACCAAACATTTGAACTTCAATCTTTCTGTTACTGTCAAACCAAACCAGATGAGACTGACGCCTTATCCTATGTGCTCATGGTGTAGTGTTTGTATAACTTCAAATGGACACCATTCTTCCAATTGTTTCAGGTATCGTGAAAATGCAAAACTCAGATCCAAACTGTTTCATGATCGGCCTACAACTGCAATGGAAACAGCTGTGTTTTGGACTGAATACGTTGTGCGTCATAAAGGAGCACCGCACATGCGCAGTGCAGCCCTTGATCTCTATTGGTTCCAATACTATCTACTAGATGTCATAGTTGTCCTTCTACTAGTTCTTACAGCTGCTTTGTCAACACTAGTGTTCCTGTGTAAAGTTATTAAAAGGAAGTTAATTGGTGGACCAAAGAAACAGATCAAAGAATCGAGAGAGAAGAAAAGAAAGTGATCATAAAATTCAGCCAATCTTTGAAACCAAGGTTTTGAATAAAACTAAACAGAGAGAAATATATTGCCATTGCCAGCTTGTTTTTTGAAGGGGAAACCACACTTTGGTTTACTAATGAACAAAAAGTACAAACATACGGGTATTTCAATTCATATAAAATGTTAAGCTTGAAGAAAAGAAAGAAAATTATGGGATGAACGTTCAAATATGAGACAAAGTGTAAATATAAACAAACATAGTGGAATAAGATCAAATATCTGGTAAAGAATAACAAATACTACCTCAATTTTAAAATAAAATTTAGTAAAATTTAACTCCAAATGGAATGGATTTCTATGATACAAAAATGATATAAACTTATCAATAAAGTGAATAAAAAACTAATTATTGTTATGTTAGTTTAAAGTTATTTCACCATGATATGACTATATAATTTGATTAATTGAAGTATAATATAATTTCATGTTAACTTAAGCAGGTTTATGAGTTACAGGTAAGGGAAGATTGGAGCATCACTTATTCTCGCTTTCGAAAACAAGGAACAATATATGGCGGTTTTTTTTTGTATTTACGATGCTTACATAAAAAACTAGTGGTAAGGAATAGAACAACTCTTAAAAGATTCCCCTGACCCATGTTACTACAGTTTTTAAGACAATGAAAGATACCATGGCTAATTTATTTCTAACAATGGAATCACCCATGGGGAGTGGACCACAATGGAGGTAACAAGGAGACCACATGGAGACCATTGGAGAAACACTTGCCACCACACCATAATCCAGATCGAATGTGTGTTGAGTACTATTGATAACACCAGCAAACAGATCAGACGTGTGTTAAAAGCTTGCACAGTCAAATGGTTGGAGATGAAATAGTCACTTTAACTCAACTTCCATTGTTTATATTCATTTTACAAACGTTTTTCTGAATCTAAATGTGGAATAAATTAGCCCTAATTATTAATCTCTTATCTTTCATTTAAATCAGTGGTTCCCAAAGTGGGCGGTGGGGTGCTAAGTTGCAAGGGGGTGGTAAGGGGGCGCTAAGAAGCAAAAGGGTGGCAGAGGGGCACTCAACTGGTATTTTCCGAGCGTGTTGTTTATTTATATTTGACCAGCAAAATACCTTCCTTGCTTCAAGTTTCTTCCTCCCTTTCCAAGGTCATATTCCTCGTAAACCCTCCATTCTCTAGGCCACATCATGCGTTCTCACCCTCTCCCCGAAACTATGTCACACATTTTTCCTCAAGAATCTCCCTTCTTGAGGCCACGTCAACAGAGCTATTCAGACAATTATATCTCATTTTGAGAAAGTGTCATACTGTGTTTTTGTTTCTTTGTTGCCTCCTCAAGATTTTACTGTTAAGTTCTGAACAAAATAGTATTGAGCATTATACTTATTTTCCTGTGTTTTAAATTATTCAACACATTGATTATGAATCGTGATTAGAAGCTACAAACGTGTTATTTTTGTTGCAGCCTACTCAATATTAAAAGTTTAAAATTCAAAAGGACGTTATACGGGGATATAAAAGAATTAAAAATTAAATTCAGTACCGATGCCTAATCTAGAGCTCAAATTTTTATTTAATATTCACTTACAAAATGTGTACTAAAATAATTTTTAAAAGGTATATAAAAAATTAAAATAAATGTATATCTGAATTAATCTTTTTTTTTTCGCATTAATAATTATTCAAAGATATATTATTGAAACAAAATTTAATGTTATGGTTGTAAATTTCTGAAGGAAGCAACAGAAAAACACTTTTTTAAATAGGCATAAAATCCTCTCTCTTTTTTTTTTATTAGATATGGCAGAAGCAGAAAAATCAAAAAAGAAATGTAGACAATATAGTTTGGAATATCTTAAGTATAGATTTATACCTGCATCAACAAACCAGCAGCTGCCAATGTGCCTGTTATGTGAAAAGGTATTTTCTAACGAGGCCATGAAGCCTTCCAGACTCATTGAACATTTAAAGAAGGCACATCCTGACAGGGCAGATAAGAACTTAAAATTTTTCCAATCACTTCGTGAAAAGTTTCAAGAGCGGCCAACATTGTTGAACATGATTCGCAATAGTTCACAACAACAAACTGATGGTTTGTGTGCATCATACAACATTTCATTGTTGATTGTTAAGTCTGGAAAGCCCCATACAATTGGTGAAGAACTCATCCTTCCAGTGGTTAGTGATAGTGAGGCTCTGAATACTGTTTTGCACAAGTCACCACATGATATAATTAAGATGATTCCTTTCAGCAACAATTCAGTGCAAAGACGCATAGATGAAATGGCTGAGAATGTGGAAGATCTACTGTGCAACACACTAAGGACAACAGAAGTTGCATTACAGCTGGACGAGTCAACTTTGTCAGGCAATGAATCTTTACTTCTTGCTTATGTGCATTTTTTAAAAGACGAGAGTTTGGCTTTATTTGCAAGGCAACTAAAAACTGATACTATAGGAGAGTCAATATTTCATGTTGTTGAGGAGTTTTTCATAGAAAAGGAAATTCCACTTACTAACATACTTGCTTGTGCAACTGATGGAGCGCCATCAATGGCTGGTCACTACTGTGGGTGTGTTGCTTACTTGAAAAAATCAGTGCCAATTATCTTTACCATTCACTGTGTCATTCATCACCAACATCTGGTTGCAAGAAATCTCAGTGGATGCCTACACAATTCATTACACACTGTTATTACTGCAGTGAATAAGATTAAAGCACATGCTCTCAATGATCGACTATTCCGGAAGCTCTGTGCTGAGAATGATGAAGACTTTGAATGTTTGTTGCTTCACACTGAAGTTCGTTGGCTATCTAAAGGAAACTGTTTGAGACGCTTTTACAACCTTTTTTACACTGTTGTGGAATATTTTGAAGACACAAATGCTTTGCTAAGTACTGAACTCAAAGAAATCAAACATGACATTGCTTATTTGTCTGAGTTATTTGCAAAACCAAATCTGTCGTATCTACATTTATTGCAAAATTAACTATACTGAAGCGCAATATAGGCCGTCGTGAGCTATACCAATTTCCGAGCTTGTCTGAGCTAGAAAATAGAGTCGGGATACAAGATGACGATCTGCAAGTTTTTTGTGACCATTCGAATATGCTGCATGAAGATATGGCTGATTGATTCAAATATCTTGTTATGATGAAAATTCCAGACTGGTTATTAAGTCCATTTTCAGATATTGAGGAAGTTGGAGCATTGGAGGAAGAACTAATTGAGCTACAAAATGACATTGAGCTGAAGCCAAAATTTAAGAAATCGTACCAAGAGTTTTGTTTACAGAAGGAAATTTCTTATCGGTATCCTGCATTATAAAGAGTGGTTAAGAGGCTCCTGATTGCATTTCCAACATCGTATTTGGTGGAACGTGGTTTTAGTGTGGTCAGCCTACTTCTATCCAAGCAAAGAAATCGACTCCAGATTACTAAGCGTGGTGATTTAAGACTCATGTTAAGTGGCATTAAGCCAGACATTGGGAAACTAGTATCATTTCATCAAGCTCATCCATCACATTAAGAATTTACAGAATAGTGATGTACTCTACCTAGTCACTAAATGTGGTATCTAATAATATGTAATATTTAATAAATTTGAAAAGATTATCACTGTATCGAGCTCATCAATCATGTTTAATTAAATAAACTTAAGCAATATATTTTAATTTTTAATAAATATTCAATTAATAATTGTTCCACCCTTGAATTTAATTGATATTTTATTCATTGTGGGTTGTTGAAAACTACTATTATGGATAATGATTTTTTATAGTAAATGAAGGGGGCACTGAGCATGAGTTTTTGGAACCAAGCGGGCGGTGACTCAAAAAATTTTGGAAACCACTGATTTAAATTAACCCCATATAATCGTTGGTAGGGATTGTGAAACTACCTGGCACCTGAACACAATATTTTTAAACCTTTCAATCTAGTTGCGAGGCATACATAAATTGACACACGTGAATCCAGGGTGATCAGTTCATATACTAGCTCGGTCAGGATCTGAACAAAGGACACTGGGTCTTATCTTAGATGTATATATTGTTAAAGTGACAGACTTGATTCACTTTATCATTTGAAGGGGAAGACAGACTTTGATTTAAATTGCATAACCAAAGTGTATCTCTATAAGGAAAACCTCTTTCCGCTTTATGAGGTAATTGTATTATATTTGGAAGAAGATAAAGGAAAGGTGGATGGAAACATATAAAAGGGACGAACAAAATATGGCTTTTACAGTGAAAAGAAGAACACAGTTCACACTTAACATTACTGCCATTAGACAAAGAGGTAATGGTTGTCTCTAAAAGAAAATCGATCGTCACCACCCAATCCCGCCACCTATGTTTAATTCTATTGGAACTCATCAGGAAGAAGTGTGAAACGCGCAACGCAACTTCCTAAAACTTAGGTCGGGGATTGTTCTTTGACAATCGATTTTCTTTAGGAGGCATTACCTCTTTGTCCAATGGCAGCAATGTAAAGTGTGAGCTGTGTTCTTCTTTTAATTGTAAGAGCCATATTGTGTTCGTCCCATTTATATGTGTCTATCCACCTTCTTCTAAATATAATATAACCAAATTGTAGAAATCCTTAACGTGTGCAACTTGCTTCGTAAAAGAACCTAGCTTTGATCAATGGAATACACAGGCTGTGGTGTAGAATGGGGTGCGGGTCTATGAGGTTAGGAAGCTATTAGGTGTATTTGGTGTGTTTTTTAATGGTGGGTAGTTATAGGAGCTAGCTAAAGAGTGTTTACATGGTTTCTCTAGTCCATTAAAGGGTGTGGTTGGGATAAATTTGTTAGCAGCATGAAATAATTTGTGTAGTATTAAAGAGGCATCTTCCATACAATTATATTTACTTATATTTTTATACCGTACATAGTAGGGTATGCGAAGTCTTCTTTTTCAATTTGAAGCAAATATGAATCAAATATATTAAATATTTTCAAAGCCAAACCGAAATCTAAATATTTTTTATCAGTCTTTTTATGCTTTAAAAAATAAAATAAGTGGTTATTTATATAACTTTATCCACTAAAATTACTTGGAAAATATTTTATTCCACAAACGTTTTGTCATATTTCATTCTAAACTGATAAATAAAGTTATTTTAACAACTTAGAATAATTCTATTATTTCAGATTTTTTTCCTGTGAAAATTAATTTGTAATTCATACAACTCAGTAAGGCAATACATGACCATAAATTCAGTATTTTAGCTGTACATATTTTAATGGCATAGATTCGTAGGCCTAGTTGTCATAATATGACTGCAAAAATACACATTTATTTTCATTTTGGTCATTTTAACTATTTTGTTATGTATATTTAACTTAATGTGAAAGGAAGTAAGCGGTGAGTAGTCTTACCTATTGATTACACTAAGGTCCTATCTTATAAGTTGCACCATAGTGTAATCAGTCAAGGTAAGACTCCTGCTGTGGGAATTACATTTTGACTTTGGGAAATTTTTGGGCAGAAAATACCAATTTCCCGCGGGAGAGGGATGGAAAAGTTTAAAATAATTTTCCACTTAAGGCTTATATTTATTTTTCAGATTTAAAAAAAATGTAGCCTTCTCATTCAATCCAATAAAAATATAAAAATAAGTTGATCATACAAATTAAAATCTTAGGGCAATTTGTTCTTGACTAATGTCGGGTATAGAGAAAAATAAACTGATTAATGTGCAATTTAAAGGTCTGAACAATAAATTTAAATTCTGTAATCTTGAAGAATTTTTAGAGCAAAAAAAAAAAAGTATACAAAATATGTTTATATTAGTTTATTCTTAAATTGTAGGTTTTCCAAATAAAAACTAAATAATATTTTGTCTAACAAGTATTGGGCAAGGTTTTTATGCAAGATAAAATAAAAAAAAACTAGATCTGATGCAACTATTTTGAGTTTAAAATTTTGTGTAATTTTAATCATACATGTATGGCATGATCCGCATGAATATAAATAAATTCTATCTATTGATTTTAAGATTGACAAAAAAAAAAAGTTCTAAAATAAAAAAATTCATGGGGTGAATTGTAAAAATTGTATCACAATAAAACAGAGATATTCAAAACTGTAATTACATGAAATGAATGTTGTAGAATTAATTTTATTTATCAGATTAGGACACAATCTGTGAAGCAATTTTGAAACAACCCTCCTCATAAATGGAAAACTGGTCTAAGGCATCACTTTCGTATTATGCTAGCTTTCTGATGACAGGGAGATCGAGGTTCGAATCCTGGTCGGGTCTACTGAGGGAGGTGTTCCCTAAATTATTTCCCAATCAATATTCTTCCATGAAAATGCAGGTAGATTACCTTCATTAAAATGTTTCCTTCATCATCCCTACCCCATTAGAGTAGTCATAATATATGCACATACAAGCTGAATAGGTATTAAGATGCAGTGATAAAATAATGGATGTAAAACATTTTGTAAAATAACATTTTGAATGTTTACCTAACTTCAAACATATAAAATTTAAGTTGATTTTAAGTTATCGTATTTTATCAACATAAAATAGCAAACACATTTAAACTTAAATCAACTTAATTTTGAATTGAAAAATTGAACTTTACACACCTTTAATAAGTAACGAAATTGCCTAGATAAACTGTTTCCTTTATTCTTTAAAATAACAACGAATTCCATAAATTTTTCAAAAATATAATTTTTAAATTAATTTGTTTTTTGTATTAATCATTTAGTAAGATAAGTTGTGTAAGTATTTTGACCCTGCTGAATTAATTGTGTTTTATGTTATTAATCAATTAAAATTTGAAAGGAAAAACCTAGCCCAATATCCATAATATTAAAAAAAAAAAGTCATTATTTGATAAATATAATTCTAAAGATTTTGATACCTTTTAAAAGTAAATAATGACTTACATTATAGGTCCAAATAGATCTTGTTTGTGTACATTTTTCAAAATTTTTAATATAAATTTGTATAAAATAAAATATAGTCTAGATAAATAACACATTCACAGAAAAATGAGCGCAGAACAGAAATGTGGTCATGTGATGAGTTCTAATCCAACCACAAGATTTCTGCCTCATCGGCATGAGCTGTTCTGCTGAAGTTCAACTTATCTCTACTTTGTCAGCTCTGCCTGAGATCTTCGGCACAGGAGAACCAATCAAATCTCAAAGTCAACCATCTCAAATCAGTGATTAGGTGCATATGACAGTGCATGCCTTTTAGAGCTAACAAAAAGCAGAAAGCTTAATTGGTCATTGTGAGGAGATTTGAAATAACTTGTTAATGTAAAGCGGGTGTATTGATGTTTGGATTGTGCCACAACGCAACATTATAATTTGAAAACACCCATTGGGAGAATTATCTAAAATATATGTCTACTAGGAAATAAAATATATTGAGTCAGCTGTTTTAAGTTTGCGTTGCAATGCATTTTGGGTCATCATATGGTGTGTGAACTTCTGCGCTACCGGTACTCAAGCAGGTTCTTTTTATTTTCGGCGAGGGTGTGAATCAAGATTTAGGCTTAGCATCTATATGGAGTACCTAACACATTAAATTAAGTAAATAAATATATAAAAAAAAATCTTTAAAAAAATTAACATTACCTATAAGTGTCTGGGCATATTTGCTATAATTGGTTTGGGCCGAGTTTTAAACAATAGTTTCTTCTTAACTATAGCCTTCACTATGTATTCAGATTGTCCCGGTTGTGAAAACGTATCCTCGGAATGTTGGACTCGTTGCATAACGACAAATGGTTTCTCTAATGTCACCTCCTTGCCATGTAGAATGTGATGACCAATGATAAGCATGGGCACACCCTGTGAAAAAAAAAAAGTTCACCCTTAGTGACAACTTATAAAAAAAAATCAGTAATCAAACTCCGACTTAGTTTCCATAAGATTCACAGTTTTACAAATCTGGCTTCATTTAATTATTAACATTGCTCGAGTGCTCTGTTATCAACTACAAATATGTAGGGTGTATTTACAAAACAAATCTTTGTAGACTCAATTGTTCAATTAAAGAAGGAGAGCTGATCCATCTTAAACTACCATATGTTTGAATTACACGGAATAGTCAGAAAAAATGGAAATAGGGTTCCATAGTTTTAAGTGTATTTTTAAATTACATAATACATATTTTTACATCCATTACTGTTTCCGACCTGTGGCATGGGTCAGTATATTATTCAAGCCATATATTTTCCACTACCGGCTTGCTGGGCCTGTCGTAGCTTCATAAACCTTATAATATAACTTAAGACTAAGGCAGGCACAACATCCAGTCCCCAGTCATTAATTCATCACTGTGAAAGGGTAAACCTATATTTCACCATTGATAAAAAAAAAAATTCGGCCATGCCGAGACTCTTAGCTCAGCAGATAATCACTGGCTACTGGCTGAGCTAAGATGTTAGATGCATAGTACATATATGATTTATAAATACAAGCATATATTGGCCCACATAATTTGAAAAAAACTATAGTCCTTAATGGGATTTCTGTTGGGTTTTTTACTTTATATACTCATCACTCCCATTTTAATTTTATCATTAGCACTAATAAATATATTTGTGTGATTTTTAAATTAAAATGAACAATAAACATAAATATTATACTTTGAATTAACATTAAACATAAATATAATACTTGAACATTTTAGAAATAGTCACTTTGGGATCACTCTTGAAATAGGTTGGGTGGATTTTCCAAATTAGTTTTCAAGTCTCCTTTCCAAAAATGTGAGTAAACTTCTTCTAAATTCACAGTTATTCATCCTTAACACAATCAGCTTAGTTAGTAAATATGCATTTAACCAAAAACTAGTATAACACGGCTAATAATTTTAATAAAAAATTGGATTAAGTGAAATCAAACACTTAACTAAAACTATTAAAATATTCAGACTTGTATGATCTCAACAGTGTTGGGAGTCACTCAAATCATTCATTTAGCATGAGTGTGAGGGCTAATAACTCACTCACACTCTGATAACTAGAACAAGCATATGCACTCTTCCAGTGAATGAGTCAACAAACAAAAGGACTAATATGAATGGTTTATTTGAATGAGAGTTTATTATCTGATTTTCATAGGAAAACCATTATTTGAAAAGTTGAAACTCATGGTGCTACAATGACAGACATAAAAAGATTACAACCTGCTTCAGTGGTGGTCTCAGGCGTTATCTCGTGATAGACAGGACTGCCGATGAAGGGGGGATAAATGTTGGAATCGTAGTATGGTGTTCTGAGGTTGATATTTCCAAGATGTTTTTTTTTCCTCTTCCTCCACAGAAATGTAGGTATACTTTCTCTAAATTCAACCTTTCTTATCCCTAAGTCATTAGTGTAATTAGTACATGTGCATATAGCCTGGATAGGTATTAAGATGCAGTACTAAAATTTTGTACAATATTACATTCTTAGTTTGTTTAGTAAGTGGTAGGCCTATCGGAAATGTAAATAAAAATTATACCTACAGTAATGCATGAGGAAATATTATTAGATAACTTTTAGATAAACTTTATAATTAATAATTCAAATGAGAATAGGGCATATTTCTAGAATTATACATTTTAGTGGTCCTTTCAATCAATGTTGGTGACTTGGTGGTGGAAATAGGGCTATAAGAATCCTGATTTATGTGAGCTACCTCGAGCCAAATAGCTGGATCAACCCATCAATAGCAATAATAAGTCATATTACTTGCAAGATATGATTCATATCTTACTTCTTTTGAGTAATGCAAGTCTCCTATAAACTGGTCATATAAACAGTTCTTTGATCGAGACTGCAAATCACCTTGTAGCTCCACCAATCCCCAATGGTTGATTCCACTGCCATCGGGTCTGGAGAAAGGATACAAATAATTAGGTGTGAAGCAGTGCATATATGATTGATATGTATACCTAGGCCTAGAGGTACAGTTATATGCTCAAGCTGAGATTACTTTAATAATAATCCTTTTCTAGTCAACTCGCATCAAGAACATGCCCAGAAGAATCACTTCCCCTCTTGGAGTCATAGGTGTGAAAGATGTGCAACTTGGCATCCTTGGTATAAAAAAAATTAGAGTTCCTACATTTTTCCACGTATGTGGCTATGCATCTTACAACTCACACATTAAAATTATATCAGGCCAATCTCAGATCTTGCCATTTTCCATATGGGAAGGTTCATAACAATGAATACGGTTCACTATATCTATGTATAAGTAGTGAATACAGATACAGCCTGGAGTGGCACAAATATTTGTGGGGACAGCTTTTTCAGAAAACAAAACCTAATATGATATTAGAATTTGTAGTCTACTTGGTACAAAATATTCCTTCGTCTTTGGAGATACTGAACAAAAAACTAATGGTTATCCACCTCGGTGGCAACATGAACTAACGCGCTACCTTCGCAGTAGACTGGACTGCCGATGACGGGGAGATTTAGGTTCAAATATCAGTCGGGTTTACTGAAGGTGATTTTCACAAAATGGTTTTTCCACTCTCCCTCCACGCAAATGCCAGCACCTTTCCTCTAAATATAGCCTTCTTAATCCTTAAAACCATTAACGTAATTAGTATATACGAATGGCTAGTAGGACGCGGTGATAAAATAATTTTAAAAAACAACTAAAATTTCCACTTACATTTTTACTAAAATAGGCATGCTTAAAATAGCTATTATTTATATAATCACAAATGTTTCAAATCTCCTTATAAATTATAGTATACAAATTACCACTATGACCAACACTGAAAGAGTAAATAAATTACTTTAAAAAAAACAATAACTCTTTTTCTCATAGACGAAAGTACAGTATAAAAATCTGTCAGCGCATTCTTGATAAATATAGTTTAAAGTTTTGCAGTATGAGTTATGTCAAGCCTACATGTCACTCCCAAATACATCAAATATCCGATCAATGCTTGATACGGGAAAGGAGGTGTATTTTTTTCGTTTCGCGTTTCACCTTTAACCAAATATAGTCCAAGCTCTGCAGGTTTAGAAACAGCTTTACAATCCATCATACCGAATTTCTCAAATATTTTTTTTACCATCGGATTGTTAATTCAAATAGATGGCTCCATTTTCCCGACGTATCCTCATGCCTAAGATTTGTTGAGCTTCACCCAAGTCCTTCATTTTGAACTTTTCCAAGAGTTATTAATATTGAGTGATATCTTTATTCATATAAGTCTTAATCTTTTGGCAAATCTACTAATGACCATGCATAATTTTCTTTAAAAGATAAATATTAGGTTGTCATAGCATCCTGCCATAAATCTCTATCATCTACAGGTAGGGCTTCGCTGACACTTTGTGGAATGTTTCCGTCACATATGACGCTATAAACTTAATAATCCTGATATTCCTTTGGTCTCCTCTCCCACAATGGATATCGTTTAGACTCTAAAGTCAAAGTCTCAGTTGCTTTATCCTCGTACTCATCAGACGTCTCCTCCATTGAATCTAAATCAAGAGTTTCTCTTGATTCTTCATCCAAAACTGAGACTTGAAGTTGTATTAGAAAGAAACGGTCTTTTCCTCATTATTTTGTTTGAGGTGATTTCCATTCTCCATTCCACCAGTCTTATCTTCAAGGAAAATCACATCACAGGAGGTAACCACCTTTTTTGGATTTTTAGGGTCAATTGGTCGATAGCTTCTTGTGTGCTGGCTGTACCCAACGCAAATTACGCTTATTTTTGGAATCCAATTTTTTTCGAAATCATTTTGGTACATGGGCATATGCTATGCAACTAAAAATCTCTTAAATGACTAATTCAGCCTTTTTGCCAGTACACGCTTCTTCACAGACTTTGTGGGTGATCGATATTTTAGATAAATCACAGTATTTGCAGCTTTAGCCCAATATTGTTTGTATAAATAAGCATCTTGAAGTAGAGATTGTGTCTTCTCTATTATGGTCGTATTGGCACGTTCTGCAACACCATTTTGTTCTGGGCAGTGTGGTACAGTTCTCTAATGCCTAGTACCACTTACTGCTAAAAAACCATACAAGCCTTTATTAACGTATTCTCNCCCTCCACACCATTATATGTTTGAATATTTTTCAATCGCTTTCCTATCTGATTTTCTGCAAAAGCTTTCCATTCTTTGAACTTTGGAATGACTTCCTCTTTTGTTTAAAAATTAACCAAAAGACTCTCTGGAAAAAATCATTAATAATCGTGAACATGTATCTTGCACCCCATGGGTTTTCTCACTCATGGACACACACAGATCAGATTGGACAAGCTGAAGAAGTTCGGCGGCACGTATCTTTCTTCTTAGAAAGGGCTCTCTCGATTGTTTTCCCTCAATTACATAGGATGCGTGCGAACGCTTCTACTATGAAATTGACTACAATGGCTATGCCATTTTCAAAAAAAATCATCAATACTTTACTTAAATGCCCCAATCGACGGTGCCAGAATTCTTATGAATTATTTATTGACACCACATTAGCACTTTCGATCATATTCGAATCAAAAATAGTTTTAGAAGGCAGCTCACCATATATGTCTACTCTATAAAGACCACCTGTGTTCCTAGTAGTAGCAATTGCTCCACCATTTGTACAATCCTGATACTGGTAGATTTTACACTCTTTTGATGGAAAAATTACAAAATACCTTTTTCCCCCATTTGATTGACTGATAGCAAGTTCAAACTCAAGTTCGGTACGTAGGTTACATCAGTTATTTTTCGTTTCTTACTATTAATATTTATCATAACATCTCCACGGCCTTTGCTTCTAAGCTTCTCATTGTTTGCTATTGTAACTTCAAGACCTGTTGATTCATCATTAATATCAGAATTCCAATGTTTACGCATTGTCATGTGTGCGGTAGCTGCAGAATCTACATACTAATGTTCAAAACTTGTTTTAGCTGTCATAACAGTAAATAAACCCCCATTATTTCCGCACTTTTTAGTTCGGTTGCCACTAGATTGCGACTGGTTACCTTTGGATATGTTTTTCTCATGTTTTGATCATTCAGAAGCTTTATGTACAAGTTCGCGACATTTTAAACACTTAAAACATATTTCTTCTTTTCTTGGTTACAATTTCTTTTACTATTTAATTTGGAAAAGAAAGTAGTATCAGAACACGATTGATCTTTCTCGTGTCTCAAATCCTCTTGAAGAAGTTCACTATGGTACTTATTTTTGCTCCTGAACTTTCTAACGCCATAACCATCGGGTCAAAAGAACTAGGCAAACCACTCAACCTAACAACTGCAAGAAATTCATCCTCTATAGGGCTACTTATATCTGCGAGTTGTTGGGCAGTAGACATAATTCTTGTTATGTAACCTTCCATCGACTTAAAAATTCTCTAATTTCAATCCAAATAAAGGCTTTTGAGAAGTCCATGGCGCCTTATTAGTCGTTTATCCTAGTAGGATTTTTGAAGATTATCCCAAGCATCTTTAGCAGTTTTAGCGTTTCTAACATACGAATAAAAAGAGGGTTTCATCATTAAACAAAATTTACCTCTTGCTTTATGCATATTTTTTTCATCTAGTTGTTTTAAATACCTTTCTGCGTTGATTTAAGGCTCTATACAACACCACAAATCTTTGTGAATCAGACACATTTGCATCACGAATTTGCAATAATTATAATTTGACATAACTTTAAGCATTTCAACAACCGGTAACCTTGCATCTCTGTCTCCCATCGTGTTTAATTTTAACTTGCACCCGAGATTTAGACAAATTTCAATGTAAGAGTCCGTTTTTGTATTTTGTATACTATACGCTCTGCTAAGTTAACAAATTTGAGATGAAAAACGTTTACTCAGGAAATTAAACAAACGTCTTTCACTCTAAAAATTACTCACTCACGTAATTAAATCACGTCCTGCGCCCATAACCTGATGGAAATATAATATTTTTTTTAGATTTAAACATGAGTAATTGTAAAACATTGTAACAAAGGTTTTAGTATTTTTGAAGAAAAAATATCATAACAATAAATAAGACAAACAAGAAATATTCGATATTTCTAAACATTGAATACAAAGGAACTAAAACATACTGTAATAAAGTGATAGTGGTGCGTAAAGAACGAACACATTGTATTACAGTTCCAACAGTCTACACAAAGAGTCTCTACAACTATTAAATCTTACTTTTCCTGACCATAACCACAACTTCTAATCCAAGAAACAACTCAGTTGTCAAAACAAGTCTGAGGGGACTCTGTTCTAAGCCCACCACTTCCCAGAAAATCTGTAAGCAGTGGGTATAGAACCCTGTACCTCTAGACCTGTAGCGAAAAATTCCGACCACTGGTGAACAGAAGCGGTTACACATAAAATAGTTAATAAATATATTCGATTCGGCTTCGAGAAAAGTTCATAATATATTATATTCCATTTTAATTTACTTTTAATTGTAAAAGTGAACACCCATAAGCCCATTAATTTTAAATGCACATTTATAATTTTCCTTTGAGATTTTATAAGCGTGTCAATTAAAATTTATTGTACATTTCATAGTAGTTAGATATTTATTTTATATTGATTGAAAATAGTATATTAATTGAATAAAGATTTGAAAGCATAGAGGATAACTTATCAAGAGGTCGTGATGGTCTCATAGATAAAAATTGGGGCAAGCACTCAAAAAGGTTGGAAACACCCGCTGTAAATAATGTAAAATATCATTATTCAAATATCTAGTTTCGAATAGCTTATTTCGGAGCACTCACATCGCGAGCACCAGTGATGTGGTTTTACTTTCTAACATCAAATTGGCGTTACCATACCTGCTCCTTTTTTTTATGTTTATAGTCTCTAGCTTATTAACGATTTTTTCAATGTAAAATACCTTTTTTTATATTTTTAATGGCAATAATAAAATACTGGCTAATTTGTAAACGTTGGTTGGTGTGAGTTCATTTAAAAATGTTAGAAACTGTCACTTGAAACATTAAAAGCCATTTACGTCCAATTTATCCTTTCTTGTCCATCTTTTTACACTTTAGAGGATAGATACACTCCCTTATCTATGAATACACTAGTGAAGATTATTTAGAGTAGTGCTCCCTTATCTATGGACTATGGAGTAGTGGTCTGCGATATTTATTAAACTACCAATACCGTACTGTTTATTATTTGTTAATACTTGTTTAGAAATTTGTGCCCATTAAGTATTAAACTATTATAAAAATTGTTACCTTTTAATTAAATGAACTTCAACAAATTGTCCTAACACCAAACATTAAGTAAGCTTATGGTTGTTTTTTAGTCAATTTACAAATCCTCAGAACAGCACTTTTATCTTTGAATGATACTTTAAATTTTAGTCAATTTACAATTCCACAGAACAGCTCTTTTATCTTTGAATGATACTTTATAACACTTTATAACTTGTTGTTAATTTGTTGTGAGAAATAGCTTATTTTTCTTTTAAAAACATGTTAATTTTAGTTTTCTAATGACTTTACTTGAGGACTTTACCAAAGTCAACACATCAGTTTTGTGCTATCAGTAATCAACCTAAATAGGGGCATATCCCACGTTGCTAATATGATTAAGATAGGCTTTAAAAAATTGAATAATTTAATTTAATGATGATTCCAAAAAAAGTGTATTTCCTGAAGGTACAAAAAGAGGAAATAGCCTAGCTAATAGGGATGGGACATCAAAATGGTTAGATTCTATACGTTTTACTCTTAATGGATTATTGCAATTACATTATTTCTTATCAATTAACACGACACAAATATGATATTCTGCAATTTTTAATTTTTTTTAACACTGCGTCTCATTACTTCTTTAGGTTTTATGCACATGTACTATTAAGGCTACACTAATGTATAAGGGATGAGGACAGTTGGATTAAGAGGATTTGTACCCACATTTGTATGTGGAGTGGATAACCATTTAGGAAAAATCACCCTCAACAGGCCTACCCCAAACAATATTCAAACCCCAATCAACTTGTTATTGGCAGTCTAATCTTTTGTGAGAGTAACGCCTTATACCATGTGGCCACCAAAGCAGGTCATTTTCCATGTTAACAAAATCATTGAGCGTATTACTAAAAAACTGTACATACCTTTTAATTAAAAATGAAAACAAAACTCACCAAATTCACTCAGAAGTGTTTGGCCATATTGTTCACAAAGTAAACTGTTACACCTTTTGATTACAACTGGGAATCTAATAACAAATATATTTCAATGGCATCCGAGGTATTTTAGTGCATAATAAAAAGTAGGCCTATGTTGGAGTATAATATTTTATATGTTTATTATGAAATCTGTCCTAACCAAACTTAACCCAACTTTTTACACATCAATACATTACAATTTTGATTAAGTTGGAATAGGCTATGTTAACACTGCACTCTTTTTTAGTAAAAGTTCACCTTTTTAGCCCAAGTCGACCTCGGTTTTAAGGTTTTTGCCTCAGGATCTGATGTTGGTGGGTTCAACCCAGCTGGGGCTCATGCATTTTTCTTGAGCATTAAAAATTCCTAGCACAACCTTTTTCAGAGTTAAAATAAAGCTGTCAGTTCGATGTTGATTGTGGCATGTAAAAATAACCCTGGAAGATATGTGAAAATAACTAACCCAGTAAAATTGTTGGGCTCCTTTGCTCTCGCTCATATAAATTTTCATGTGCTGATATAATTGGCCGGTTCAGAAAGTACACGTTAAATCTGTAAGTACCTCCAATTAAAAAAATAACCCCAAATGCTCAGTAGGTCTGGTATTTTTTTTTTCTCCACATCTTAACATATACCCCTTTCTAAACTAGGCCTACCAACCCAACTTACAAACAACAAACTTAATACAGGCTTTCCAGTTTGTTGTTTATAAGTTGTAATCTAAGTTTTGCTGTAATGTTCCTAAATCTAATTCAATGAACAAATTTTCTCTTATGGTGCAGATTGTCTACTTGATGAGTGAGGTTGAGGGAATCGTAGAAGAGATGGGGGAAGATTCCTTGCTCTCGTATCAACTGGACAATGGAACACACATTTTAATACATCGTTCCAATCCACCTACTTCAGAAGACTGGCCATTAGGATCAATAGGCAAGAGCTCAACATTGCCACTTTTATTCCTAGAAAATGGACAAATTGCCTTTCAAAATGGCAACGGTAAGTTGAAAGTTTTTTTTCATTGTCATCTGTTGTTAATGATCTTTTTAGAAACTGAAGTAATTTTAGCAAAGTAAAATGATAGGTGAGAAATCAAGTTAGGGTGAGAATGTAGGGATCATGAGAGAAGGTCAGTGTTTTTGTAGTTTTTATATTGAATTTTTTTTAGCCAAAATAAATCAAATATCTCTTAATTAAGTTGCAAACATAGAGTTTCATTTTCCTCACATGACAACCACAACAGTTTTTGAAAATCTGTCAAGGGTGTCCTGGAATTTAATTAAAACCTTTTCTAGATTTATTTAAAAAGTTTGTCATCTAATACCACTATGCTCGACAGCTATTCAATAACTGTTGAGATCCCCATGTATAGAAAATTAAACTCTGTTTGTACTTAAGATTTTTTTTTAAACTGCAAACACACTAACCTTTTTTCGTGTTCCCTACATCCCCACCTTAAGTTGAACATATTTTTAAAGGCCTATAGCATTAATAATCACAGCAGATCAGTAAATTCAATGCTACCGGTAAATAGGCCCTAACCTCTTTATGAACCATAAAATAATTATTACAAGATTAGGTCTACCATCATTAAAATAAAATACACCAGATGAACTACATTTTTTATAAGACCCAGAGTTTAATTTTTAGAGCTGTTTTTGAAAACTATTCAAAATTAATTGTTCCTCTTGTGTATGACATGCTTTGAACCCATGTCTATGAATAAAATTTGCAAGAAAGCATGATTAATTGAGATATCAAATAAAATTAAGACTTAAAATCAATTTGTGTCAAATTGATAAAGAAGAACACACTTACCTGTAGGCATATATGTGTTTACAGTTATTAATTTGTTTTTCCTGCCTTTAAATGTATATAAAACATTGGGCTGTGTTTGTTGCCAACCTAAACATATTCATACCAAACTCCAAAGTATCAATTGGAACAAATAACTACTTTCATTTGGAAATTTTAACTTTATTTTTTTAGTATCACATATTACTTCCCGTTCAGACTGTATGCATGTGTAATAATTACTTTAATCTTCTAGGGATGATGAATGTTGAATTTATAAGAAGTGTACCTGCATTTGCATGAAAAACCATTTATAAAAACCACCTTCAATACACCCGACCAGGATTGAACCCCAATCTCCCCATCATTTGGAGCCTAGTCTATTGCAAGAGAGACACCTCAGACCATATGGCCACCAAAGCAACTCTTAACTTAGTTAGCTTGTGACTCGCTTCAGTGGCTGAATGGCCTAAGGCGTCATTCACATGTTAGAATGGCCTGCTGATGACAGGGAGATTGAAGTTCAAATATTGGTCAGGTCTATTGAGGGTGGTTTTTCCTAAATGATTTCCCACCTTTATTCCAGGCAAATACGGGTATATTACCTCTTTAATGCTTAGTTCCTCATACCTAGCCCCTTAGAGTAATTATCATACACAGTATCCGTATAAACTGAACAGCTAGTAAGACGTGCTGATTAAAAAATAAAATAAAAAGTTAATCAAGTAGTGCACTAATCTGATGATGAAACATCAGCCCTTAGTATTTAAGTACTTTCTCTAATACTAACAATTTAAAAGGAAACCTACGTCATATGATTACAGAGGATACTTCTTTACATAATGATACCACAGAACTACACCAACATTCAGAAAAACATAATCAGGTAGGTAACTAGTAGTCCTCCTTTTTGAATTTTTTTTGTTCTTCAAAATAACTTATTTTTTTGTTCATGCATGTTTGTAGGAGCGATGAAAAAAACTTTGTATTTTTTTTAGACAAAAATGTGGTTTTATAGTGTTTCTAACATTTTAAAAATCACATTTGTGAATGTGATGTGATATTTTTTACTTATCTTGTATTTGTAAAAAAAATGAAGATCTCATTTTTAAAACTTGATGTTTTTTCTATGGTAAGGTAAGTAGACCTATTATTGAAAATATATTATATAAAATTGTTTTCATTGAACAGAAGGTGTGCCAATCTTATCTTTTACAGTCGACTGCTTCCATTAAACCCTATCTTTTCATGTTGAAAACTTTTAGGATTAGGATTTATATTCAGATTAAAAAGGATGCCCGAACACAGGAATTGAATCTGGAATTCTTGGCTTATAGTGCACCAATGCTCTACCATTGGACTATCTAGGATTTATCCTGTGCTAAGGGTAATTCATCACTCAATAGTTTAAGGCAGAGTTTGTGATGGACATGTGGAGCTCATTGTCTACTTGGAGCTACCATCATGTGATTAGCTATTCATGTACAGTTAAATACTTCATAAACAGTGGCATAAAGTCGACTACCGAGTTACTGGTGGCTGGGATTTTAGTGATAGCATAATACCAGCCTCAGGATATAGTAGACTGTACAGGAAGCTGGCTTCAGTAGTGCCAACTTAATTAATGAATGGCGAGAACTTCTGTGGTTTATTAAAATTTCCCTTGATATTTTGCTATTCGATGCAATTGACAGTTGGGATTTGTGGATCAGCAGTGTTTAAATATGGAATAGTTAATAGGTCAGGGGCGGGGAACCTTTTGGCACTGGAAGGTCGCACGCTACTTTGTGGACTCCCCATAAGGCCGCACACTTCAGATACAGTAAGTTTTGACAAAAAAAGACATACTATACCTAATTATAATTTATTGAATTTTTAGTACCCATAAACTGCTTTTTAATATATTTTTATCGTTTTAATCAACAAGGACAATTTTTAATTTTTTATCTATCTATTATTCATAGAACACTTTTTTAAAAAGAATATATATACATTATAAAATATTTGACAGAAACAGTTTATCCACTTTTACTCAAGTTTATTTTTTGATTTAACTGTATATATGTACTGTACAAGCATGCTTATAAATATTTATCGGCATGTAATAAGGATTATAAAATCTGATAGAAAATGACTCAAGAATGGAGTCCTACAACTAAACATCTCATTAATTAATAAAACACTCCATTTTATTAACTTATATTGTAGGATTACAATTTGAGTTTGAGAAATTATTATTTATAAATATTGAAGAGACATATTTGACAGAAAATGCTATAAGACCGCACTGATGAACACCTATATAAAGGCCACATGTGACCTAAATGCCACAGCTTCCTCATCCCTGGATTTGGTGTTTTTATAGTTTTTATAACATTCTTAGTGACTTTTAATTCACACATAGAATTAAAAGTTTGTCTTTGTTCAGGTAATTGATGATGTAACTAACGCTCCAAGCAACGACTTGAAGGGTCAAGTAATAAAGCTAGAAAACTTTGTGGAGACTGTGACGACGGTCACGTATAAGTGCCGTAGATGTCCGTATTTGACCATGAATACAAATGAGTTGATGCAGCACTTGAAGAATGGACAGTGCCAGGTATTTTATGATAACCAAACTTTAAACAGTTTAACATTATTTTAACTAACTATATCTGTGCTCCACATGGCTTTGTCTTGTCACTATCATGCCAGACTGAATCACCTGCGATGTAAAGATAGAGGTTTGAATCTTGGTCGGGTTTACTGATAGTGGTATTTTCTAAATGTTTTCACCACTCTCCCTTTATGCAAATGCAGTTACATTTACTCTGCCTCTCCTGGTGATAACAATTTCTCTAGGGTATCCACTTTCCTGGTTTCTCTTACATCTATTGTTCATGTTTCTGCTGTTTATGTAACTATGGTTACAAAATACGCCCTATACAGCACTTCCTTACAATTTAAGGGCACTTATCATCTCCACAAGAGATCTCTTACACACTTGGAGAACACCTACCCCTGCTGCATCGAGGAGCAATCATGATTCTCTAGTAAATAAAGAGTATCACAATTGTCTGACATAACCATAAACTGTTTCCAGCTTTTGACCTGGTCAGTTTAGTAAAATGCCTCCATATTCCTCTGACCTTTTACCACTATTCCTCTTTTTTAGCACCTCATCTTACTACCGGTTCAGGTTATATGCATATGTACTAATTACACTCAATAAGCTAAGAATGAGGAAGGTTTAATCTAGAGGAAGCGTATCCGCATTTATGTGGAGAGAGAGTGAAAAACAATTTTAGAAAAAACACCTTAGTACACCTAACCAGGATCTCCCTGTCATTGGCAGTCCAGTTTAACACAAAAGCGATGCCTTAAACCATGGGGCCATCGAAGCAGGTCTTTTTTCTTTAATCGTTTCCCTTCTTCTCCTCTCACTTGCACACTTTCTGTTATCTGCTTCCATTTTTTTTAGTCTCCTTTATAGTCTTTCCTACATACTTAATCACCATTCTCTCCTTTTCCATCCTAATAATTAATAACATATCCATATCCTCTCATCCTTGCTTCCTCTACTATCTCATGTACCCCCACTCTTTTCCGGATAACTTCATTGATAATCTTGTTTCTCCTCGTGACATCTAACACGCTCCTAACAAACTTAATTCCCAAGGTCTCCACTTCCCTACTCTCTTTTACATTAAATAATAATAATAATTTTTGTCGAGGATGTCGTCTCTCCTACCTCATCTGCTTGGTTTGACTTGATTTCTTTAAACTAATATTTTATAGGCATAGGCCTAGTAAGAATTATTGTTGTATTGACTGACTCATTGATTTAAATCTCAATCAAGATTACTTGATTCCAGGTTATGATTGGCCCTGCAAAAGTATCAAAAGATAATTTAAGTTTGGAGCCAAAGTTGCCACATGATATTACCACCGGCAAGCCTACGACAGGTCGGTGGATGTCTTATAAATATAATGAATGTATTATTGAACAAGATGGGCAAAAATTTTAACTGTTCTGCAATTAAACATTGGTTTCTGAATATTAGGCGGGAAAAAATCACTGCCCCATGTTTATAATATTTGATATTTGAATAATTTTTTGTGTGGTTTTGAAAGATTGGAGAGTTGGAACAATCATGAATTAAACATCTTGAATCCAAATCTGACGTTTTACATAATAAATACAAATATTTGTTTTCTTTAGCTAAAAAAATTTTTGTAAAAATAATTATTTAGAATAGAGCACCTGGTTAAATTATGGTTAAAACTAGGGGGGGATAGCCAGCATACATAACTTAGTGATACTCGGAGTAGAAATTGTTTAGAAAGAACACAAAAAAAATAAAAACATCTTGAAGGACAAGCTTTCACTGTTACAGACAGCTTCTTCAGGTTAAGATAGTAGACTAACATTCTTGGTTGGACAGTCAACCTTGCAGATCAATCAAGCGAAGCAGTTTATTCTCTTAACCTGAAGAAGCTGTCTGTGACAATGAAAGCTTGTCTTTAAAATCTAACATTAATCACATTATTTCTGTAATATAGTTGTTTTTTTCATCGAATTGGTATTTATTTTCTGTTATTTATCTTGAATGATGTTTTACTTTAGTGTTTGAACATGGTAAAAGAGGAAAAATTTCATATTTGGCTTTAATATCACTTTTTATTCTATCCTAAAGATTATTGGTCATTCACTATTCATTGGCCAATTTTCTTAAGAGCCGGTGTTGCCCCATGACTAACACATAAATTAGCAAGTTAATACAGCACAGACCAGACGTTGCATTGTAGTTAGATTTTCTGCATCCTCCTTTTAAAATGGCAGAATTGAGACCAGCGAAACTGTTTAACCATATTTTAAAATTGATGGAAAAATAACTATTTAAAAAAATTACTTTTTATTTATAAACCTGATCCCAAATTAATTGTTTTAAAATAAATAATGCAGAAAGGGCCACTTGGATAGGTTTTTTAGTTTGAGAGTAATTATTCATAGGTTTTGCCAGATAATCAGCCATTACAAGGCCTGTAAGTTTAAAGTGTGAACCTTATTCCTCTTTCCATTGTGAAATTAATTTTGTGTATATGCCTCGTATGGTCCTGTGTTTAATCAGACGGGGAGGATGCGAGGATGGGTGAACTGGATGCGGCACAAATCATAACAGATCATTTGGACTCTACTCATACGGAAGATGATATCAGCACACTTTTGTTTCTTTGCGGCCAATGTAGCCGGGGTTTCTCTAATCTGGAGACTTGCAAGAAACATATGATAAAGGTAAAACCCCTTCTACAGACTTTGTGTCCATTGTCCCTGGTATTCACATCTACACTGTCCGTATCCTTAGTCATGTGACCGTGCCAACCAATGAGATAGCCGGAAACTTCCAATAAAACTCTTTGCAAGAAAATCTTCTACCAAAAAAAAAAAGCACCTATCAAGTAGTCAGCTGATCAATAAATGAATCTAAAACAACTTTTTGAGAAAACATCCAGGTTATACTTGAAATTTAAGTACAATCACAATCAGTACCTATATTTACAATACAATTTGAACTATCAAGCTTATAGTGAAGAGATAAGGGTTTTTTCTATTTAGGCCTAACCTAACTATCCTTTCAAGTTGACTTCCTTCAGTATAAATTACTTTACATTATTGTACAGTGTTTATACACTTTACTATTATACATTTCAAAGCCATTAGGCACTAATTCATTTTATTTTACAAACTTATAATTAGGAACAAATCCGTTCACTGCCATTGGTGTTTTTATTTTGATGCACACACACATATTTACTTAACTGTGATTAGTAGTCCGTATGAACTAGTCCTTGGAAAGTTAAAAGTTGAACAACTTCTATGAAATACTGACCAAGATAATGATGTGGATCAGGACTCTGTTGACAGATCAGGCTGATACTTTGCCATCAATTTCTTACGGACCACAGACTTACGGATACAGAGTATGTAAATGGGGTTTAACACTTCATTGGGTATGGTTATGGTACAAAATCTTCAATGATAGATTTTATTTTGGTGTGCACTGCCCCCTGTTATTTTATATGACTTACAAACTTAGGCCGACCATGCCCCTAATTTGTGACATCATTTAGAATATTCTTATTTCTTGATATTGCTAGATAGTCTTATTTTCATAATAAATGTCTTTAAGAAAATACAAACTTTTTTTTACGGTCAACATTAATTGTATTTTAGTGTATTATAATTGTTATGTTATAGATATCTGATCATATCTATTGAAAGTGGCAGCTACAGCTCTCAGGACTTGACACATGAATACATGAATGCAGATCTAGTAACTCTTATAGCTGTCAGATAAAGCCCTTCATGTAAAAATTTGACTGTATATACACACACACAGTTTTTTTTTCAGGACCATAATTTAACTTTGGAAGATGACTCGCTTCATAAAGAAAATAGTGTTGGCAACTTTCAGCACAGCAGTGAAGCTCAGACACATGTTGTTCCAAAACCGAAATCACGAGGCGATTTAGGCAAAAGAAAATATGCCAGACATACTTTAGCTACAGAAAGAAAAGTGAGGTGAGTTGCAGCAAACTAAAAAGTATTGCAATTAAGGATGAATCGTTCTAATTCTCAAATAACTAAAACCCTTAAGGAAATTCAATAATCTAGTATTTCCAGAAAATATCATATTTGTGATCTAAATGAATAGAAAAATTATATATTCCCAAACGCGCATAACCTGAATAGATAGTAAGATGCAGTGATTAAAAAAATTGAAAAGGAAGATAGTAGGGTAAGGCTTACAACACATCACATTTTATGTAGGCCCCAAAGTACACAATTAAAACACGACAAAACATTAGTCATTTTAGGGACATATCAGACCAAAGTAAAGCTTGATTCACACGTTCACAGAAAGCAGAATCTGCCTCAGTGGTGCAACAATTCACACGCTGTATGTTGACCCAAGATGCATTACATTAACGGGTTTTTTAAAAATCTTACAAAGGCCAACGAAGCTGTCTATTTTCTTCTAGCTGTAGAGCTCTTGCATTGTCAAATGCACATGCACACTGATTTTAGGAGGTTGGTTCTGAAATTTGTTTGGTTCTCCTGTGCTGAACATCTAAGACATAACGAATAAAGTAGAGATGAGTTGAACTTTAGCGGAACAGCTCGTGCCGATAAAGCGGAAATCTTGTGATTGGCTTAGATCTTGTCACATGACCACCTTTCTGTTCTCCGCTAGTTTTTCAGCGAACGTGTGAATCCACTCTAAAACATGACTGGGTCATGTCTAAGAGGTTGATCAATGTTTTAAAATAGAACCTAGTTATGTTTATAGCTAATTTCTGAACACAGTATTAGGAACTTTTAATCAGGCTAAGAAAAACCCCTTTTCATATTTTTAGGTACATTTTGGAAAAAGATACAAGAGAAAGGAATGGAAACAAATAATAAGGAACAAACACAAATTATGTTATTTTGACATAACAACCTGATACCAGGGTATTAAGTACTTGCAGGAGTAAAAGTATCCGAGCCAAAATATCAAGTAAAAAAATATTGGTATCCATTTTTTTTCATCAATGCTTCTCAGTACCAGTTTGTGTTATACACACATGTACTAATTTGGTTAATGTGTTAGGGATGAGGAAGTTTGAATATAGAGGAAGTTAACCTTAACTTGCCATTTACACAAAGGTTGAGTGGAAAACCATTTAGGATGAAAACCCCTCCCTATTGGGATTCGAACCCTGATCTCCTTGTTATCGATAATCCCACTCTATTGAGAGAGTGTTGTCTTAGACCATTCAACCACTGAAGTGAGTTGGAAAATATTGATATAAATAAAGTGTTGATACTTATCCACATTTCTAAGTATTTTTAAATGATTATAGTTTTAGAAAATAAATATAAAATATGTTGATTATAGTTAAACAATTTTTTATAAACCCTTGATTATTGGAAGTAAATTTTCTTTTAGGTGTGGTGTACGTTCTTGTGCGTACAAGTTTACCAGTGAAAAGATGTGTGCGTTCCACATGAATTGTCATGTGACTGATGAAAACACAACTAAAGATTTTCAATGTGTCTCTTGTTCTGAACGGTGAGTTCAACAAATCGTGTATCATATTGTTTTTTAATTGTGTGCGAAGCTTTGAAAGGCTGAAGTCAAAAGGTCAACTCTTTTTGCTTCATCTTTTGACACCCACAATGACTTTTTGCATATTCAAAACATCATGAAAAAATTTAAAATTTCTCACAAAAATGACACATTCAAAAATATAACATTTGTTTTAGAATCACATTCAAACAGTATTTTAAACCCTTACTGGTGAGTAAACGACATCAATAACATAAGCATATATTTATCCACAAGAATATATTTTATTTTTCTCTAAACCTTTCTCTCTGTCTAGCTAGATCAGGGGGTGTAGAATAATTTGGAAATAACGTTATAAAGCATATACAAATTGAAGATATTTTCATTTTAATACTTATTCCAAATAAATTAAGATAATTATTTCTTGTATTGGCAACACTGCCTACCAGTAGTTATAAATTCGGTGACCAGCCAAAAGTGTTCATACCTGTGTTTATTTTCAAGCTCGCAACCCTCAAATTTGTCCCCAAACTCTCCTCTCTATACTCCTCCTAAGCCAGAGGCTTCCAACCTTTTAGACCAAAGGAGCCCTTACACCAGATAAAATACATGCTACCCACTTCGGTAGTCACGTGGTCTAACGCACTAATATTGTGTTGGACTAGACTACCAAAGACGAGGAGATCGGGGTTTGATCCCTGTCTAGTACACCGAGGGCGGATTTTCTTAAATAGTTTTCCACTCTCCCTCCACATAAATGTGGGCGCACTTCCTTTAAATTAAGCCTTCCTAATCCCTAACCCATTAGTGTAATTAGTACCTAGGTGTATAACCTGAACAGATAACTTGGTGCTAAAAAAAAAATGCTGGAGCCCTCATAGCATTTTTACTCTAATATTATGAAATGAACATTTAATAACATATATTTGGAAGAAGATACAGGAAAGGTGGAGAGAAAACATATTAAAGGGAACAAATACAATATGGCTGCTACAATGAAAAGAAGAACACAGGCTACACTTTACATTGCTGCCATTGGACAAAGAGGTGTATTGGCTGTCTCTTAAAGAAAATCGATCATCACCTCTCAATCCCCCAACCTAGGTTTAATCCTATTGGAATGCATCTGGGAGGGGTGTGAAACCTTTCCTCTACCTTCTTCCAAATATATATATATTACAAATTACCTCGGAAATAAAAAAGAGGTTTTTCTTAAAGAACATTTAATAACGACAGATAACCTTTACAAGTAGAAACTTAAACAACAAACAAAAAAATCTCACATGTTCTGGCTGCACCTTTGGCAAATGTACTTTATCAAGGTTTGAAAAAAATTGCTATCCTAGTTACTGGTGCTATTTTATAGTGTGAAAAACAAATAAATAATTTGTAAAATTGCCTTACAGAGATAACTATGACAGAGAGCACAACTTGAAAAACACTGCTGTAAAATACCACTGTGGCGACGTGCAACACCTCCTAATCTTCAACTCTGACTCATAAAAACAAAACAGCATTGTTCGGACTTGAAGTAGAAAGAGATTTATGATATGCTCTATCAAACACAATAGTCAAGAACTGATGAAAACAAAACAGCGACAACCATCATGATAATATTCACTCATTTTTTATACCACTATTCTGCCGCCAGTGTTACATTGATTTTTGCACAAGTCATATTGCTAATCATCATTAACTGTTTACAGCCTATGGCCGGCTCACTTTCCTTCCACAGTTCTTCATCCTTTAATAATGTTCATTCTTCTCTTCTCACACACTTTTTATCTGCTTCTCACATCTTTTCTTTGGTTTCTCTTGCGGGCTTTTCCCTCCAAACCTTAACTTCATTGTTCACCTTGGAATCCTATCCTTTTCCAGTCTCATTAAGTGTCCATACTATCTCATGTACTCCCTGTACCCCAACGCTCACACCTATAAGTAATCCTCATTAAAGAAATAATGTTCCCAGGTTCGATAGGTGGCACACCTGCGCCTTACACCTGTGGCATGAGCATCAAATGGACATAGATCTGTTAACCTGCACGCTGTGCAACAAGTACAGGACAGTAACCGCGGTCAAGCTCGCTAACCACATGAAGATCCACGGGGAGCTGCGCGGATACCAGTGCAGCAAGTGCGGCAAAGCGTTCAAGCAGGCTTCACAGTTGCGCAACCACAGTACAATGCATCTGGACAGGAAGATGGCCGTGGTGCCACGATGGTGTGTGCTGACATTGTACATACATACATACATACATACATACATACATACGTACATTCATAACTAATCACACCGTTCCCTTATGGGCTAGGCAAAAAACATGTTTCACATTTTCACACATTTGTTTGCAACATTTAACAGTATCTTACATTGCCTACCCCTTCCTTTTGATCCACACTCTTCCTCTCAACATTCCCAAACCAACGTAAGACACTTCTTTCACATTGACCTATTGGATTCCCTCTCATACCACACTCCTTCAGTACCCATTCATTACTGACAGTCCATACGAGTTTTTACACACATCTTGTTCCAACCTCACCTCACACTTGTGTTGTCGACATTGCTATGAACACAAACCTGTTTAAATATGTCTTGCGGGGTAGAGTTATCAACATTTTCTGAGTTTCATTAAAGTAAAAATTGAAAGGAGGCTTACACATTTACAATCCATTGTTCATAGGAAGGGCCATACATAAAGTCACTAAAAAAAATTGTTCATATTTTATCAAAGTTTATTCTAGGGGTGTGTGAGTCGCCATTTTCTACTTCAAGATGAGTTTGAGTTAAAGCAAGTTTTTTTTTTTCGAAATCAAGTTTTATAGAGCAATAGTTATAAAATAAATATTTCAAGTTGAACTTTTCTTATATATCCATGCATAAACCATAAATAAGTACAAACATTTTTTTTAGAACTATAAAGTTTTTGTGAAAAAATTTACTATAACACAAATTCAAATTTTTAAATACATTTTATACAATTGTAATTTTTTTTTAAATTAGACAAAATAAATATTGAGGGATTCTATTTGTTATGAAATTTTATCTTAAAATTCAATAAGATGGATTAAACTAGGAACTTTCAAGAAAAGGATTAAAAATTCTAAGTACTCATATTTTTTAAGTTTTTAAAAGATCTTCGAGTTAAGTTTGAGCAACTACTAAAACTCAACTCAGTCTCAAATTTTCGAGTACTCACACCCATACCTTTCTTCTTATTAAAAACCTATTATACAATAAAATTATATGTTTGAAATAAAGTGCATTAAGCAAAATATTTACACTAAGTCCTGCTATAAGATTGAGTTAAATTATTGAAAAACACAACCTTATAGAAAACAATGTTTAAAAGTGACATTTTCCCATATGAATCAATCCAAAATATAAAGGTTAGGCTCCTGGCCCCCCAAAAATATATATTTTAACATCTAGGCTAATATATTGTCTACTTTTCTTTGAAACGGGAGTTTTAGATGAATTACACAGTCGTTTAAACGCCATTTCTAACAGACAAAAAATACTCTAATGAAACTATAAATATATAAAATATAAACACGCACTAAAAAAATGTGCACACGCTTGAACTCAATAAATGTTTACCATAGATCAGTTTAATACAAAAGGTTTGTCTAGTATTGGTTGAAATGGTAGTAAGGTATTTTACTTCTGCATAGGTGCTGCTACTTTTATTCTATCGGTACTTCAAAGCAGCAGTATCAATGATTCAATAGGTATTTTTATGTTTACAATACCTTGTTCAACAATTTCTTTGGTGGGGGAGAGCGGGATGTGAGCTGATGTAGTCCACATGATTCATAGTATCACACAGGTGTTAAATGAGTGGTTTGATGGTGTGGGAAGAGACTCCTGATGTGGCTTGCATGGATCATCACACATTGCTCGGATGAGAACCGGGCGGTTAGTGCACATTTCAAACTTGGTGCACTATTAAATCCGCTGAAAAACAGCACTGTATGTAGTGTCGACCAATGTTATGTATAAAAAATAGTCACAGACTATTATCAACATTGTAACCAAACAACGTTGTACTGAGCAATGTTATAGCAGGAATTACTAACATACAATATATACAAGAAAATTAAAATTTCAAAAATGCTCATTCTAAACTAGATATTTTTATTAGGTCCACTTTTTCTCAAATCTAAATTTAAATCTCAAATCTGTTTTTTTAACCTCAATTCTCAAATATTGTTAAAGATTTGAAGATGTAAAAGACCCATCTCTATTTAAATGCATCACAACAGTTTATTAAGGTGCGGTAGAAGGGAGTGCAAGTATTTTTCAGTTTTTATAGAATATAAATTTGTGGGAAAAAATTAATCAAATATCCCTCCAGTAGCAACATAGAGTTTAATTTTCTGCACATGCTAATATCAACAGATCTTGAATATCTGTCGAGGGTGTCCTGAAATGTTGTCAAAACTTTTTCTCTTTATTTAAAATGTTTTGACAACTTTCCAGGACATCCTTGACAGATATTTAAGATCTGTTGATATTAGCATGTGCAGAAAATTAAACTCTATGTTGCTACTGGAGAAATATTTGATTTATTTTGGACAAAAAATTGTAATTCTATAAAAACTGTAAAATTACTTGTGCGCCCTTCTGCCGCACCTTAAGTGCGTCAGGCCACTTCATTCTACATCTTTCTCCTCCTTTCAATGTTTACGGTGGTGGCCACATGGTCCAAGGCTTAACTTTTGCAATGGACTGGACTACCGATGACGGGGAGATCGGGGTTCAATCTCAGTTGGTTGTACTGAGGTTTGTTCTCCTCTTAATGGTTTCACATTTTTTTATCACACAAATTCAGTTACATTTAATCTAATTTGTACTTTACTCATTACCAGCTTACTAGTAAAACATAATAAAGTTTTTTCTATGTTAATCCAGTCATTTTATATTCTTTTCTTCTCTTTTTAATAGATTGTTTGAAATAAATTGAATTGAGACCGATAATTAAAAGTTAATATTAAACGTATCAAACCCAAATGTAGTAAGTTGTGATGTTAAAAAAAAGTTTCAAATGTTTTATATGAAAGTTAATATTTTTACAAGCCTGGTTTTTAAAGTAATTTATTAGCTAATACAATTAGTAGTCTACTCTAATAATTTTATTTTCTTCTCAAATAATTAATTTTGTGTTGTTAATTATAAGTTATGACCCCTCTATTAGCTTCAATATTAACTATTCAGACTGGCTTAAAGTACAGTGGTTCATTGATAGATGGTGTTACAATAACTTATTGCAATTAAATTTTGATTTGTGCACACACCAGAGAACATTCAAGCAGACAAAGACTTTCAACGATCGCGCCAGGGATTAGGTTAATGAATTTTACCATCACCAGTTCCAAAAATAAACCCATTAAAACTAAGCAGCTGGATTAAAACTAAAAAAATTGTAATATTCAACAAGTATACTTTTAAATTTTACAATTATGATTTAGGTTGTACAACACTTTTTTTTCCCCCACAGGTATGCAACGCAACGGTGCAACATCTGTTCCAAGACTTATGCAGATTCCAAGTGCCTGAAGAAACACATTCAAGCTGTCCATAGCAAATTGCGACCATATGTTTGCCAGGTGCTGACATATGTTTGATAAACTATACAAGGGTTTCCCAAACTTTCGCAGGTTGCATAACCTTTTTGGGACCATGGTCTAACCAAAGTACCCCTTCCAAATCTTCATAAAAATATAGGAAACATATATTGGCTATTTTGTAAATTATAAAAGTTCATAACAAGGGGACATGTTAACATTTTTTGTTAGTTTTAGGAGCATGAAAGGCTTTGAAATTTTGACTTTGATAAAAAAATAGTCAGCTAAGACTTGAAAAAAATTACGGCCTTGACATTTACTAACCTTAGCAAAAAAAAATCTGATTCTTTTGATACTATTAATAAAGAGTGTGTGAAGTCCCCTTTTTCATTTTGAAGCAAATTCGAATATAAATTATGAAATATTCTCAAAGCTGAATCGAAGTTTGAACATTTTTTTGTTTATGGTTTTATGCTCAACAAAATAATATATTATGCTGATTTATATGACTTTATTCACTAAAATCCCTTAGAAAATGTTTTATTGCACAGCAGTCTATCACAATACATAATTAAATTAGCTCAGATTCTTTTATATCATTAATTTTTAACGTGTATAACAGTCAGAATGGTAACAATTTAACATAAATTAAGTAATGTTTTGTTGAAGCCAAAACTTTTTTCAAAGTTAATAATGTTCTCAAAGCTTCACACACCCTACTAGTAATAACTGAAGGCATTGAGTTTGAAATCTCTTTCCAGGTGTGTGGGCACGCATCTTCCCGCAAGGCCATGCTACAGATGCATCTGCGCCAGCACACGGGCGAGAAACCGTATTCGTGTCCACATTGTGAATACCGCACCGGGGATCACAACTCTCTTCGCCGGCACATCATGAGGCATTCAGGTCAGCGGCAGTATCGTTGTCTGCACTGCCCTTTCACGTCCATACAGAGCAATGCATACAAGAACCATCTGCGCAGCCGACATGCTGGTCTCTCTGGTGTCTATGTTTGTACGCAGTGCCCCTTTGAGACAATCAGTGAAGATGTTTTCCTGCTCCACGTATCAGACCATAAGAACGGAATCATCCCGGCCACAAGCGGTATCTCTCAAGGTACAAGTGGATTGTAACTCAAAACTTAAGCTAAGGGATTGCAAATACTCAAGTATTTGAGTTTGACTCAAGTTTAAATAATTTTTCAAACGTGACATTTTTCTACTAAACTCTAAAAATTCATATACTTGGAGTTGTGATTTTAAATAAAAATATTTGAGTTTAATTAATGTGATTAGATTTTAAGATGTTATTTCATAGGAAATAAATCCCCTCAATGTTTCATTCTGGTTGATTAAAATAAATTAGGGAGTGAACCCTAGAGTCCTTAAGGATATTTGAGGATTCGAAAAAAATACTGGATTCAAGATTCAATTTTTTTTCTTCAATATTTTGAATTGGAACTTATTTTAGAACTCTAACACTGCTTATTATTGGTTAAGTCCAAACACAGTTTTAGGAAAAACTTAACTAGACTCTATGGCATTAGTTTAGCACTCAACTGAATTTATGAATGTTATGATAAATTTTAACATTTGGTTATTACTATCCAACACCTTAGCTCAGTCGGTAGTGTAATCTATCTACTGAGCTAAGGATCCTGGGTTCGAGTCCTGGCATGAAACATGTATCATTGGTGAACTTTGGGTTTACCCTTTCACAGTGATAAATTATTGGCCAGGGATTTGATGTTGTACCTATCCTAGTCTTAAGCTAGATTATTCGGTGACTAAAGCTATGACAGGCCTAACAAGCTGGTAGGGGAAAATATATGGCGTGAATAAAAAAACTGACCCAGACCACAGGCTGGAAACAGTATTGGATGTAAAAAAGTATAATATGTATATGTGTGTGTGTGTGTGTGTAAGTAAAAGATTGAATTTCTTAAAAGGTGTTATAACATTGTTTTGAAACATTTTAATTCTCCATGATAGAAATAGCGATTGTTTTTCTCCAGGGGACTGTGAAGTATTCCCTGGCAACGTTGCCGCAGCTCACCTCATATATCGCTGTTTCAATCCCAACACTCTGGGTGGCACGACCATGAAAGCCAACCTGACTGGAAACTCGACTTCAGAGGACGGTTCCACACAGACTATCACTATACAGATACCTGCTCAGAGTGACGCAGACCTTGACGACGATGACGACACAAGCCATTGCTTCCTCGCCCTGCCGCAGAGTGAAGATGACGAAGGAGTTGGAGTGGACACAGGAGGTATCACCATTCCGGCGGAACAAACTGAGAACTTGAGGACCAATATTATTTCCTAGTGCAGGATAATTTTTTTTACCCCGGTGATATTATGTGATAGTTTATATGTTAGTTTGCAATGATGTGATGGCCTCAGGTCTATGGTCGATTTCACTAAACTACTGAGAGACTTGTTTTTGGTTCATATCTTGAAGAGGTATGTAGTGCAAAAACAAGGTAATGTCTAAGTGTGCTCCCAGGCGCCAATAACTTATACATTCTTCTAGTCTGGCTATCTGACTGTATTGTGTGTTTACAATAATGGGGTGGATACAACAATAGAATACAAAGAAACTATATTCACATTTGTAATATGACTCTTAAAAAAATCAATTTCAATTAATCAAACCATTGTTTAAAAGTTAACCTTTTAGATCCAAGCAAGATAAATATTTTTTTTTGTATTTACCTTGCTATAAGTAGACAGGCTTGGTCCAAACAAGATTACTATAACGTTTTTATGTCGAGTGGAGGGAATCTATTACACTCAGAAAAACAAAAGTTGATATTTTAAGTAAATAAAAATAAAGTAAAATTAGGACAAGTCAAATAAATTTAACAAAGTCTTGCCGCTATGCATCAAGGTGTAAATAATAATTTTGACTATTTATTAAATTGATAACAGTGGCCATTAAGATATCAAGTTTGACATTCTTACACTCAAAACTTTATACTTCCACTAGATGAACAAAAAATATAGTGGGAAGATTAGTTTTATTTTAATGCACCTAGTTAGACCAGAACTCTTTTTTTATATTTATATTATACTATATATTAAGAACAAGGTTTTATCACCAGGCGACCACCTTTTATGTCAGTGATTTTTCAAAGTGTAAAATCGTTGTGCCAAATTGGGTCTGATGGCCAATTGCTTGGTGAACAGATATTCTTTTCAAGCTCCTCTAACTCATCAGGGCTGTGTTTTTCGAGTGAAGCCACCCACATAGGATGTGTACAGCAGCCAATTCAGGAATAAATGACCCCGTGACAGCCATCATTTCCTCTTGTCACTGCACAACTGGGGAAAAAAAAACCCTCCTTTCACACATCAGGGAGTTAAGACACCAAAACCCTTTTCAAGGTGATTCCTAAGATTTAGTTTTGACTCCCAGTAGGGCACCTAGGTTTAAGCCCTCTTTGAGTAAGAGTGATGCCTAGGTTAGGTTGTGTCTTAGCTGTAATATACATTAGGAATTTCATACGTCACTAGACTAACACCTTATAAATAGTCAACACTTAAATTTGTATTAGTATAATATATAATTTAAAACTATTTTTTCAGGGGTTTTACTAAGCCAAGAACAGAACTCTCTGCCAGCCAACTGTCAAGAGTTTGGTATTATCATAAAGCTTTGAATGATGAGGGATGAAAAAGGTTGAGTTTAAATGCATTGTATTTATAATAGACCATTCATCTAAATGTTTCATTGATTTAAGAATTGAAATTTTAACTTGGCTCGCTTGCCAAAAATGTAGAAGCATGGCTGGGCCGATGCCAATTGTCAATCCAATCATCGCCATTTATGGCGCATTCACTGAGCTGATGATTGGCATTTTGCTCACTGGTTCTTAAAACCATTCTTTTGGGGGGCTGCACATGTCAAGTACCGGTGACTCATTATTGTTTGGCTCTTGGCATACAGCCTTACTGTGGATCCACACATTCACCAAAACATGACAAGCTCTAAGCAAATCACGTGATTTCCGTCTCATCGGTGCGAGCTGTTCCACTAAAGTTCAACTCATCTCTACTTTGTCTGATCTACCTGAGATGTTCAGCGTGGGATAACCAATCAAATCTCAGAACCAACCATCTCAAATCAGTGTGCATTTGTATTTTCATTTGACAATGCATGTGCTCTACAGCAAGAAACTAGCAGACAGCTTTATCGGCTTTTGTCAGGAGGTTTAACATGACCTGTTAAAGGAAAGCCTGTGTATTGATGTATTGGACTGTGCCACAACACAGCGTTATAATTTGAAAACATCCATCTGCAGAATGATCTAAAATATGTATATATCCACTAGAAATTAAAATATGTTGATAATCAGCTGTTCTAAGTTAGTGTTGCAAACTTGCAATGCATCATGGGTCAACATACAGCATGTGGATTGCTGCACCACTGAGGCAGATTCTACAATCTATTTTTGATGAATGTGTTTTTCTGTTGATAGGAAGGGGTTGGAGGGATGGGGGTGGGGTGGCTGCTGGTGGTGCTCTCTGAGTAAACATTTACTTGTTTCAATAACAAGGAGATGGGAATGGGTGGTTGGGGGGGTGGGGGGCTAGGGGTTGATAGAGAAGCTGTATTGCAGTGATTGTGGGCAGGTAGTGATTATTTTGGCAAGGTCATCCACAAGATCAACTAGCAAACAACCTGCTTCAATGGTCGACTAAGGCATTGTCATGTCACTCTTGTTTTAGATTGGCCTTCTCATGATAGGGGGGGGGGGATTTGGGTTTGAATATCGGTTGGGTTCTACTTAGGGTGGTTTTGTCCTAGATGGTTTCCAAACTCTTTCCACACAAATGTCGGTAGATTATCTTTAAAACGCTTCCTTCATCCCTATCCTATTAGAGTAATTATCATATTTGTTTAACCTGAATAGACTTCTGTGCTGGCGACCGGGGTTCAATCCCCGGTCCCGGCACAGATTTATCTGATTACCAAACCCTTCCTTCACCTCTGACAAGACATCTTGTGAATGTGGGGAATGCCAGGCCTCCACCGTGGTTCGGATTCCACGTTAAACTGTAGGTCCTTCATTTCATCTCACAATCATCCTACCATTACACATTAGCGTAAGTGCATATAACCCGAACGGGTAGTAAGACGCGGTGCTAATAATAATAATAATAATAATAATACAAAATAGAATTCCTATATAAAATTATCACTAACCTAACTAAGAGAAAAGTGGAGTCATTTAATCTGAAACTAAATATTTTTTAAATATGGCAGGGTCAATTATAAAAGATAGTTATATTTAAATTAACTCCAATGTTTTAATTTGAACTTGTATAAGCAAACATACAATAGGGATCACAATAAAAATGAGTCATGTGAACAATTGTTTTCTTAGTATTATTACTACATAATATTTTAGTATCTTTGTAATATTTAAAATAACCAAACGCCGGCAACAAATAATCCGCACCGACATGAATGGACCACCCCTCTTTTTTTTTTTTAGAATCTTATGAGACTTGAACACAGTTGTTATGCAAATGAAATCACCTATTTCCTCACTGATTTTGAATGGTTCACTTCTTAACAACTTGTGTGTATAGGAATAGAATTATTATTAGCTGTAGTTAAAAATATGTAAATTATTTTAGGTTTTATAAACTATTTTATGCTCATTAAAGCATTTGCTTTTACAACTCTACTGTGTCCATAGTAAAAAAATATAGGCAATTCAGATTTGTATGACCAAAACATTTTCACAAAAAGAATCATCCTTAAATATTTATAGTAATGTTTTTGGCTCATACATGGAGTTGTTACAAAAATTTAACTCAAAATATTTCTCAAACTCCCTTCAAAGTGAAAGATTTCTAATCAAAAGTCACCTAGCGACTAAGTTGTGTGAAAATGACTTTTGAGATTTTTTCTTGTAAACAAAGATTTTAATTTAATTTATGCATTCATACATAATTGATGAAATATGCCCTATTCGTAGAATTGTATTTGTGTTTAATTTTGACTAGGCCTAGTATGTTTATTACATACTTGAACTTGTAGGCCTAGATAAAATTGTGCCTTTTTATTAATCAATATTCAGGCAGCATTGTAAAGTGTGAACTGTGTTCTGTTCATTGTAAAAACCATATTGTGGTTCCGTTTATGTTTTTCTATTCACCTTTAATGTACCATCTTCCAAAAATAATTATAAATACACAATATTAGCATTAAAAATTTAACAATTTAATATGAAGAGGCAGTGAGGGTGCTGCTCCAGAAAAGTTTCAGCCTTTGTTTTAAAATTGTGTAAAAGGAAACAAACAAGTATAAAAATAAATTTTATTCAGGAACTTGATAAAATCTTAACAAAAAAAAATTCAAACATTTTTTACTTACTTTAACTTAAATTGTTAAAGTTATAGCTTGATCTATTCATTTAAAAATGAAATCTATTCTACTTGTTTTAATTTGCGCAAAAATTTCTCCTTGATCTCTGGATGACAATTGAGAAACTTTTTCTCCATTGAAAGTAATGCAAGCGCATTTAGTCTTTCTGTTAAATAAAAGAACCGAAAAAAATGAATCAAATAGATTAGCTGGAAGCAGAATAGTAATCTAATTCGACACTCTTCTTTACTTTATCACATTCAAGAATATAGTTCACGGTTTTTAAACACAACACACGCTGAGTAAATCTTCCTTCCACCATCATGCCAGAGCCGGCACTGCGAAATCAACAGTGCTCTCTCTACCTGGCAGTCCCACCTTCCTCCCCACTCCTTCCTATGTGCGCATGGGCAAAACAGTCAAACAATGTGCAAAACAGTCAAACACCACATCGCTGGCACTGTGAAGTGCACAGTTCCATACAAAGATTTTTTGTATATTTTTCATAAACTGGGGGATTGCTACTAAAGTACTGACATTAAGCTTAAGGAATATATATTATACTACAAAAATAAAAAGAGAATTAAAGAAAAAAGGACTCATTATATTAAATGTTATCGATAATATCAAGTGGAAATAGGCGTTGCTGCAGTTCCGCAGTGCCTATACACGAGCCACCACTGTGAAGAGGAGAGGAGTGGTATAAGCAGTGTTAAACCCTATGGTATAACAAACATACTTATATTTTAATTTTATGTATTGGTAACAAAATCTAATTATTAATATATCTGTATATGGGAAACCTCTTTTTGCTTTATGAGATAATTGTATTACCTTCTTCTAAATATGATACAATTTAATTATTGTAATATGAGCTTTGGTCATAAACCAGCTGCAATACCAACAGAGTGAAATTTATTTTTATTTTAAACATTGATAATAATAATAATAATAATAATAATAATAATAATTCAATCATGAAAAACACACCTAGTGTAGAAATAACAGGATCTATTGGGTGCCTTTTTGTTTGCTGATATCAGGGTACAACAGCCAAATTATTCGTTCATATAAATGTTTTTCAACATATTGATAGTCGAGTAATCCCTCATTCGTAAATATTTACCAAAGTACGTCAAGAACTAAGTGTGTTCAATCTAAAATTAGTGAAAACCTTTCCCAGTAGTTCTATGATTTTCCAGATGTATGTTAGTGTCCTCCACCTGTGCCCTTCCTCCACCTATCTCAAATGTAGAGTTTTATCTTGCTAAGGAAAACCAGGTGAAAATAATTTCATCTTAACAGGATTATCACCAGAGCCCTGCTTTTATGGTGAATAAAAAAGCCCAATTTCGTTTTTAAGTTTCCCAAAAGCGGTGAATAAGCGGTGAATTACAAAAATCCTATTTTTGCGACGAAATTATCGAATTAAGACAAAAGCGTTAAAAAAGTGGTTTTTACCAAACTTTCGTGATTAAGCTGACTTTGTATGGGTTAAAACTAGACTTCCAGGACAATGTTTGAAACAGGTAAACTAAACATATTGAAGTGAAAACCAAAAATTACATTTTGTTTGGACAAAACGGTAAAAAAACACTAGTCCGCAAAAACATGTGCTGTCAACTTATTAAAAAAGTAAGATTTAGCGGCAGCTGGTCCGGGAAAAGTATGTACAAGCCACAAAGACAAAATATTACACAAAAATCATCTTGTTATTTCACAAAAATTGTGACTATATTTTTAAATCTCAATTTAGGCTAGAAAAATACAAAATAACTACTCAACATCACCAAACTGCAACATGCAGCTGGTAACAATGTTATCCACTTTCATTGTGGTTCTGCGGTCTGTTACTACTAAACTATACCTAGAAAAATATCGTTCTGAATCTGCATTTGAAATCGGCAGCCACAACGCTTGCAAACACTTTGTTGCGAAGTCACTGAACATACTGTCTGTCTTCAGCCCTAGCAGCACACTCTCAATTTTTAAACTTTCGATGCCATCACTCTCTTCCATCAAGACTTTCAATTTTTTTACACATTTCAATGTAGAAAAAAGACAAATCTCCATCGTAGTTGACAAAAAAGGGCAGTACTTTAAAATTAATCTTGACCTGCTCTATGTTAGGCGTACTCCTACTTAGAATATTGGGGGGATTAAAAAGATAGCTGAGGGCCTTCAAAACCCTCACTTCCCCAAACAACTTGTTATTTTTCAATATCCCAAAATATTAGCACGAATGCCGATAATCGCGACTAAATCGCGGACATCGTTTAAAATCGCGAATATCATGCTAAAACGCCGATTTCGCGAATTATCGTGACAATTCTGAGCATATATTTGCAATCAGGGTAACATGAAATGTGAACATCTGAAAGAAAAAATGCCATATCTAACATTCGCGAATTATCGCGATCTCCACAAACGCAGGGCTCTAATTATCACTTTAATCATCTATAAAATAACTATTAATGAACAGACTGATGAAATCACCACATGACTTTTAAACTAACTTAAATCTAGAACAGACACAAAACCCATCCTCTCCTTCAGCCATTAATTAATCTCTTTGAAAGTGGGAAATGCATTTCACCTATGATACATTTTTCAGCTATCCCGGGAATAGAAGCAGAGATGTTTAGCTCAGTAGGCATACATGCTACCGACTGAGCTAAGGTTTTGGAACCAGCCAAATTCTTAAGTTCTTTTAACAGTACATTTTATACTCATTTGGGTTGTATGCATACAGTAATAATTATGCTCATGGAATAGCTATGAGGAAGAGTGGGAAACCATTAAGGGAAAAACACTTGACAGGGTTTTGAACCCTGATCTTGTTCTGACATTTTGACCATGCGAGCTACAACCGACTTAGACTACATTTGGGACTACACATGAGACAAATATTTATCACAGAAAAAAATAAAGCTACAAGCTTATGAAACGCTTGAAAGTATTGAATCCAAATCTTATGAGTTTAGATTCCGAATATTAATATTTGAAAGATTATCATAGTTGAAATGTCAAATTCAAACAAGACTGAATTCTATAGAATCCAAATCTAATTAAAAATTTGAATCATATAACATTTTAAAGAAATCAGCATGTATCCATTATCAATTGGAAATATAAACTCGTGAATCTCATAATATTTACAAATCTAACCATAATTTTGACACAGTTTTGTCCCACATTTTTCTCATTTGACTCAATTAAAATACATATATTTATAAAATTTAGTCTAATATCTGATTTGGATTTGATGACACTCTGTTACAAAAGTTTTGATTTGATTATATTTTATTCATAAAATACTTGATTTGAACCATTTTCATTTAAAGAAAAACTAGATTATAGTTGGTAAGCAAAGATTTGGATTCAATTTGAAATAGAAAATGTTGTATTTGCAAAGATAGTGAAAGAAAAACATGCAATAACTATTCAAATAGAGCATGCACACACAGCTGATCACAAATACATTTCTTTTTACCTTTCTGACACAAACATTAGTACTGTACTTATTAAATTGAAAAACAATACTACCTGCTTCAGTGGCTGAACGGTCTAAGTCGCCACTCTTACAATAGATTAGACTGGCAATGACTGAGAGATCGGTGTTTGAATCCTAGTTGGGTGTACTGAGGGTGGTGGTTATTATTATTATTATTATTTAGCACCGCGTCTTACTACCCGTTCGGGTTATACGCTTTAAGTACTAATTACGCTAATGGATTGGGAAGGTTGAATTAGAGGAAGTGAACCCGCATTTGCGTGGAGGGAGAGTGGAAAACCATTTAGTAAAAGCCACCCCTAGTTCACCCGACCGAGATTCGAACCTCGATCTCCCCGTCCTCGGCGGTCGAGCTCAACACGACTAGCGCGTTAGCCAACTACGCCACTGAGGCGGGTAGGGTGGTTATTCATAAATGGTTTTCCACGTTCCCTCTAAACCAATATGAGTACACTTCCTCTAAATTAAACTTTCCTCATACCTAACACATTAGCATAATTAGTACATGTGTGTACAACCTGATCAGATATTAAGACAAAAAAAAAAGTTGCAGTTTGGTGTAAATCGCTTTAGTATAATACGTCACAAATAATGACATTTGTTTGACAATGAGAAAGCCCAATGCCAAAATGATTATACAATCATGGGAAATGTAAATAAAGAACAAATTTGGAAAGAATCCAATGCCAAAATGTGATTTCCTTTCTTCTGGCTTCTATTATAAAAGTCACACATACACAGTTTTTATATTTTGGCATTATTGCTTTTATCCAAAGATAGAGGGAAACATTGGATAAGATGAGAAATGAAAGGGTGGGAGGAATAATATGGAGGAGCAGGTACAGGACTAAGGTGGTATAGTCGTGTGGAGATACGGGATATTGAAGTAAGGAGAGAGAAGAGGTGGCAAGGATTATGTTCCAAACAGACGCAGCCAGTAGCTGGGAGCTGTGTATTACTTTTATTATTGTAGGGAAATATAATAATAACAGTAGGCTCTAGAGTTTTTCTTCTCTGTTCCCTTCAATCTTTTGATAAAGGCAATAATATCAAAATATAAAAGTCGTGTGACTACCATAGAGGTAGAAGAAAGAAGTCACATTTGTGGGATTCTTACAACATATTTTCCTCTTTCTCAAGGAGTTTTTTTTTATTCACTCAATCATTCTATCTTTCCTAAATAATTAAGATATGTGTATGTTTACAAAATACACTGCACTGAGGAAATGATATTCTCACCAACAAACAACATCACAAAAACACTTAAATATATTTAATTCATTAAAAAATATATCTACAATAGTACAAATTAAAACAATGTTTACTTTTACACTAAGAATACATGGTATTGTTAAAAAAAAAAAAAGTGAAGTTACATTTTTCACCAGTTACCAATGAGTAAGTAGTCTGGTTTTTTGTAAACTGTTTTAATAAATAAAATTTAGGATAATTTAAATTGCATTTTGTTATATATTAAAGAAGCTGAGGAAAGAAGGATATGAACAAATAAAATTAATTAAATCTAGGTCGAAGGATTAAGCATTTATGATCGATTTTCTTTTTAAGAGGCAGCCATATTGAAAAGGATCGAGAATGTTCTGGAATGTTTGAGGATCATTATGTGTGGGTGGTGAGGATGACTTCTGACACTACATAAGGGTGAAACGAAGGTTTTTTAAGGTGTGGTAGAAGGGAGCGCGAGTAATTTTACAATTTTTATAGCATTACATTTTTTTGGCCAAAATAAATCAAATATTTCTCAAGTAGCAACATAGAGTTTTGTTTTCTGCACATGCTAATATCAACAGATCTTGGATATTTTTTAAGGGTGTCCTGGAATTTTATCAAAACTTTTTCTATTTATTTGAAAAGTTTTGACAAAACTCCAGAACATCCTTGACAGATATTCAAGATCTGTTGTTATTAGCATGTGCAGAAAACTAAACTTTACGTTACTACTGGAGAAATATTTGATTTATTTTGGCCAAAAAATTGTAAAATTACTCGCGCTCCCTTCTACCGCACCTTAATGCACGTCTTATATATAACATACAGAAAAAAAACTGCACATCTGTACCAAAAAGAAACCCAGTGAAGCAGGTTGTCCTCAGCTAGTGAGAATATAAAAGGAAAGAAACTCCAGAAAAAGATATGGGAGTAGCAGATAACAGCTAGTTTGGGAATGAGAGGAGAATGATAGAATAAAGTGAGGGAGGTAGAATGGTGGATGGATATAGGAAGATGCAGGCTTTTTTTTATTACTAAACTGACCCGGCCAGAGGCTGGAAACATTTCATAAGGATAATGATGAACTACTTCAGTATCGCTCAAAATGTGTGCTGGAATAATGATTAAGCACTGTGCTCTTTTCCAAATGAACATAGATCTAATAATTTCTTGATTGGTCAATTAAGTGTTTACCTAAGGATTATCTATAATAATAATAATAATCATTCTGTAGCCCAGTGTGCGGAAATATTAACCAGTACTAATGTACCGTCGCCTAAGGGACACCAGAATGTACTAATCGTACAGCCTTACCATGGAGGCTCTTTCCATGTCCCGATGAGATGAGGGGATGATGATAGTGAATATGATAGGGTGAAGCGATTGAAGATCATAACCTAACTTAAGCCTAATTAACAAAACCTTGGTGACCACGAGAATTATTCCATCTTCAAGAAAAATCCACTGGCACCAGCCGGGAATTGAACATGAGACCTTTAGGTTAGCAACCACTGTACCACAAGGCCAGTTTATAATAAAGATGTGCAAAGCTTCAAAACCTTTAACATCACTTTGAAAAAAAATATCACAGCTTTGACATTATTACCAAATGTTGACATTAAAATTACTTACAGATACAATGCACATAAAAAAATTTGAAGTAATTTAATATTTATCTATTTTTCCATTTATTTGAGGTATTTAATGTACACCTCTCGATTGTATCAGCACACGACTTAGAAACTAAATTAAATCTAGAACAGAGACACAACATTCAGTCTTACTGGCCGTTAAATCACCACTGTGAAAGCGAAACCTCTCATTTCACCAATGATACATTTTTCGCCAATGCCAGAAATCAAACCAGGGAGCCACAGCTCAGAGATACTATGTATTTACTTTAGCATAATTTACATTTTTACCCGCCTTGGTGGCGTAGTTGGCTAACGCGCTATTCATGTTGAGTTCGACCGCAGAGGACGGGGAGATCGAGGTTCGATTCTCGGTCGGGTGAACTCGGGGTGGTTTTTCATAAATGGTTTTCCACTCTCCCTTCACGCAAATGCGGGTTCACTTCCTCTAATTCAACCTTCCCAATCCATTAGCATAATTAGTACTTAAAGCGTATAACCTGAACGGGTAGTAAGACGCGGTGGGTGCTATATAATAAATAAAAAAAATTACATTTTTGTTTTTTCAAAGGTAGTTTTCTCCTCTTGTTCTCGTCGCTCAGATATTTTTTTGTAGTCTCACCTGGAATTGAAAAAGTGGTTCTCTCACATCCCTAAAAAAAATTATTTGTGGTCAGCGGTAATAATACTCATTAGTAGTATTATTTCATTGATACAACCTATGTAAAGTGACAGGTACAGATCAAATGACTTTATGTACAAACATATGAAAAGGGTTTTAGTAACTTTTATATCTGTTAAAGTCTGACACCTTAGCTCAGTTGGTAGCATGTATATTTACTGAGCTAAAGGTCCCGGATTCGATTCCTGGCATGATCAAAAAATGTATCATTGGTGAAATGAGGATTTCTTCTTTCACAGTAGTGAATCAGCGGCTGTAGTATCTGTTCTAGATTTAAGTTTGTTTATAAGTTGTATGCTGAGATAATCAATAAGTAATTCAAAAGTGCATGTTAAACACTTCAAATAAATGAAAGGATGAACATATATCTGGTCCAACATAATCCACTTTACTGTTGCCCAAGTCAAGGTCAGTGACGGCGTTGTATAAATAGAACTGTTACAGCTAAACGTATCCCCCTCCCTCAACCCTATTGAAATAGCATGTACACCTTTTTTTTTGTGCTTAGTCTGACACGTGGCGTGCAAGATGTCATTGTTATCGCTGTTGGTTTATAAGCATCATCGTGAGTAGAAAACTTTCATCTGAACAGCAAGTGTTCCTCATACAAAAATGGTGCCAATATGATCATGGGTCTTCTGTAGTAAAAACAGCTTTTGAATAACGTTTTCATGATACTCAACCTCCAACTCACCAAGCAATTTATAACCTTAACAAGAGGTTTGAGTGGAGAGGTTCAGTAGCCGATTTACTGCACTCTGGACATCCTAGGTCAATCTGCACAACTGAAAATCTGCATATGGTGGCAGAAACTCTCATTAAGTCCCCACAAAAATCAGCAGGAAAATTATCGAGAGAGACAAGAATATCAAGTAGAAGTTTTAAAAGAATGTTAAAAAGTTTGAGAATGAAACCATGCAGGGCTATGCTACTACAAGCCTTGCACGAAGACGATTCCGACAGGCCCCTTCAATTCTGTGAGTACACAATTCAAAACAAGGCAGATCCTAAATTCTATAAACGTATCTTGTGGGCCGATGAAGCAACTTAATTAAATTGACGTATTAATAGGCACAATTGTGTTTATTGGGCAATTTAAAATCCACATGCCGTCATCCCTGAAGAATTAAATGTACTCTATGTCACAGTTTGGGCAGGAATATAAAGTGTAGGTATATAAATGGACCCTATTTTTTGCCGGAACAGTGACCTCGATTAACTACCTGGAAATGTGTCATGAACTAATCATCAAATTGGAGAATAGCCCTATTTTTGAAAACAGTCATCTGACAAGATAGAGCTCCCCCACACTTTGCACTTATTGTCTGTAACTTTTTAAATGAGCACTTTGGTGAGTGGATGGGTAGAAGAGGAACCAATGAGCGACCAGCAAGATCTCCTGATTTAACCCCCTGCGACTTCACCATGTGGGGAATAATGAAAACTATGTTTTTTCTGTGAAACCTTATGATTTGGGCCATTTGAAAGAAGTCATAAAACTTAAGTTTCAATAAATATTTGAGTCAGAATTGTGTGAAAGAATCTGTAAATCTGTATCAGATATATGTTTTAAGTGCATTGATAACAATAGTAGTCACTTTGCGCAGTTATTATTACTTGTTCAGGTTATACGCTAAGCAGTTATTATAACATGTAAATTAAATTTTTATATATTTAAGATAAAATAGGATCTCCTGCAGTTTTGGTAAAGCGAATTATGTTGAACTCTGCAGTTCTTAAAAACGTTCCTTTCCATCAAAATGGGATTTTAGTCATGGTCAACCCCATCATCAAATTAAATTTAATCAAAAAAGGACTTTACTTTTTGTTAGTAGTCCGTGAGCTCAAGTTTTTTTTTAATTCGAGCCCATCTCAAGCTTGGGTTGATTAATAATTTTAAAACTGTATTATGTTAATAAGAAAACAAATATGTATTAATATTTTACTGTTTTTTTTTTGGATGAGATAAGAGGCAGATATTTAAGATAATATATTTTATACATGTTTTTAGATAATAAGAAAAATCAACCCATAGTAAATTATAGAATTAACTTTTAAATATATTGTAATAGTAATAGAAACATTAATTTAGATACAATTCAACATTGTCTAGTGCAGGCCTGTCCAAATGGTGACATTCAGCAGCATATTTTTTTGCAGCCCACGGTGCATTCAAAAAGTTAAAAAAAAAAAAGAAGAGAGAATAATGGCATCCATGAGTTCTTTCAAACATAATCAAACCTAAATTGTGTAAAATTTATTATATGTATTATTTGTTGTACTGTATCAATTAATATGATACTGTATAGACCTAATTTCTATGTATGTGGCCTAGCACTGTCTAGGAATATAAATGGTCCTTTAGTTAACTTCAAGTTGGACAGTTTTAATCTAGAGTATAGCTGTTCACTTTGTGCTGACCTCTTACCAGAGAGTAAGAACATTAATTTTTTTTTAAAGATGTATATAGTACATTTTTGCATTAAGCTGCACTTGATACTATCTTGCAATAAGCTTATTTGTGTTCTAACAGTCCTACAGAGGTGTGCCTTTTTTATTCTTCTTTATCCATTCTTAATATCCTTCTTAATTCAACAGTGCAGTTGATGACCTTGACATTCCAATTGCCATCTGCATACCACCTCTTTGTCAGGTTGTTCTTTTACAATCTACAATGCCATCCCTCCCTCCTAATAGTTAATTAATTCACAAACCACAAAAAAAAGAAAGAAAAAAGAAGGGTAAACATTGAGTCATTCATCACCGGACAGACAATGCAAGGCAAAGAAAGAATCCTTATCAAGAAGAATTTGGTCAATCTAGATCCTAAGCTCTAGTAGCTATTTCAGGCTTTGCTCGAAAAACTGAATTATTCTCAGATCCTTATTTTTTGTTATAATGCATCTATTATTACATTTATATTATGTTCAGTTAAGTGCTAAACAAATGGTCTGGGGTCTGGTTGTCAAGTTGGTCCTATTTATTATGTTGAGGCTGAACCATGAATAAACAGTATTAAAATATTAAAACACATTTCAATTAAAAATTTGATTTTGTTTATTTAATCTCGAATATCTTTACTTATATGAGGGACCGATCTTCTAGAACAGTGGTTCTCAAACTTTGTTTGCTTGCCGGTCCCTTTTGGCTTTGTAAGATATCTATGGATCCTTACACCCTTACTTGCATAAAATACAGTGTGTATGGATGATTGCTAGCCAAAATTTAAAAAGTATATTAAAATATTGTAAGAGCATAATTATTTTAAGGCTTATTTCGGTAGGAGGTTATCCCACGCTTGTACATTTCCTTATTAGTCAAGAGTATTGGGTTGTCTTCCTGCTGAGAGTAGCATATAGTTCATATAGCTTACATCCTGTTGACGAGCGAGCACGGTGCGACCGATGGACCTTCCTGGCTGGTGTGAATCGAGATCAGCAAGTTTGTGTGTGAGAAGAACACATGTTGTTTAATGTCGGAAGCCATGCTGGATGCATGTGTAGTGGAGTAACCGGTTAGACTAGGTGACAATATAGCATGTGATCTGGCTGTTCACCCCTGCCGGAGGGTCGATCGTGGGTCACTGGGTAGTTTCGCGAGTCCCGTTATCACGCGTGCTTCCTCGTCACGAGGATTACCTATTACTTATGTAGTAGTTTAGCATCTGACTAAAGTGATAAATATATCTTATTGGACTAACTCGCTAGCCTCATTCCCCACAAACTATCCATCCCAACCATGTAACCCCCTAGGGTGCCCCGGTAGTGTAGTAGTTAAGAGTTGGCTACCGGGCACCCAAAATAAAATAGGGACGTTATAATATATTATTTTTCCGGGGTGACACAAAAATTATACATACAATAGTATACTAAGTAAACATTCAATCTTACTTTATAGTGTACTAGTGTTAAGCATGGTGATGTTTCTTCGTCTCACAAAGTCCTTTAAATTTGGGAGAAATTGTAGACAGCTGAACTCTCATGTCGAGCGCAATGTCCAGTCTGCAATGATATTTAGATTGCTGCATACTTTGAAAATCTAGCTTCGCACAGATAAGTTATTGGAAACAAAACAAGTTCAAGCACTGCACATTTATACATTTGTTAAAATTCTTGAAGAAGACTGCACCAGAATTCAACCAGAGAAACTTCAATGAATTTTTGTTTCAAACCAGTATCAGATGTAATATCTATCAAACACTCGTGATTTTGCAGACATTGCATCCGGTTTCTCTGAAGCACAGTATGGATTTCGTACCTAGTCATCATCATCATCTGTAGAAGATGGAAAGTATTTCTTAATCGCTTGCTGCAAACTATTTAAATGTTGGGGCGATGCTACTATGAATAGTTTCTTCCAGGCTAGATTCTGTTTCTATCAAGAAGTCATTCAAAGTTTGAAAGCATTGATACAATCTTTTTACAAAACATCTCTTCCAAAATTCAAGTTTTCGATCAAAAGATGCCATTCTGTCCCTTGTTGTAAATACCGACACACTCTTTCCTTGACATTACATATTTAGTTCATTAATTCTTATAAAAAATTACCGCTAAGTAAGCCAATTTCTGAAGCCAAGTGATATTCACCAGGAAGAAAGCTCAAATGGGTGATAAATAAAATAAATAAATTTCAGAGCAAAGCTCAAAACTCTTCACAAGAACCTTTCCCCTAGACAGCCATCTTATTTCTGTGTGAAGTAGCAGTGTTGTATGTTCCCTCCCTATTCTTCGCAATTAATTTAAACATTATGGCATTAAGTGGCCTTGATTTAATGTAGTTCACTATCTTTACAGCATAATCTAAAACAGTTTAAGGTCTCTTTCCATAGTTTTGGCGAAAAGCACTTGTCGATGGAGCACACACTGACTATTCGAACAAGACGTCGCCAACTCTTTGATACGTGCCACGACCCCTGTCATTGCTATGGCTCCATCAGTGCACACATCAACACACTTTTCCTAACTTATATTGTGTTCTCTCATGTAACTATTTGTTCTTTCCAGTCACCAAACTATAGCAACAAAACAACAACAACAAAATCGATAAAAAGTGGACTGTATATAACAATGTGATAAAGGCTTACCTCTGCTAAATAAGGTTCCGCGAAATTGGAGGTTTACCTTGTGGGTTGGTATAGGAAGGAATAGGGAACAAGGTCGTTAATTCCTCGGCAATTCTCGAATATTGGCTGTGGTTTTGGACCAAAGAGGCCCCTTTAGGGCCCGAAGCACTGACTCACACATAAACAATGTTTACAAAGCAAAAGATGTAGTCGTCATAGCAGACACCCAACACCAACAGAGTCCCACGCTGAACTGACTAACAAAAGGAACAAACGACCTACTTTCCCCCTCCTTTCCACTCTCAAAAAAGGAGGGAAAAACTCAAAAACGGCGGGAACCAAAGAATAAAGAACCACTAACACAAACAAACCAATAAAAATAGGGAACTAAATAAAAATGAACTAGGTTAAACAAACTATTACATAAAGGCTATTTTACAATATTAAATATATAAAGTTCAGAGACTGAACACTATTAATTACTTTAAAGATTTATTTTCCAGTTGTATGACTTTCAAAAGATTTAGAGGGCAACAAATCCTCCTCATTTATGTTTTGAAACAAGTAACACACAAATACAATTAATACTGCTTGCCCTGACACATCTGTTGATTCGTCAAGTTGCAACAAAAAAGCAATAATAAATTTAAGTTGACACCAATTATTTTTCTATATCTGTCGAGAGATTTTGAATGCGACGTTTAACAGTACTAGTAGATAACTGAATTGTTTCAAGTTTCTTTTTTGATTGCTCATCAAGCAGACAAGCTACCATTTCAATCGCACAAGGCTTAATTAGGGTTTCAGAGATTGTATAGGCTTCTCCTGCAAGCGCAATATGGTAACTCACTCTGTAGGTGGCCTTAGTAGCGCTTTCATTGTCAGTTTTTGAACTTTTCACCCTAAGACTCTGATAGTTTGTTAATGCCCCAAGTTTACACTTGAAAAAACTAACATATTTGTCCTTATATTCAGGGTGATTAGTGTCACGATGTCTACGAATTTTGGCAGGTACATAGAACTGTTTGCACAAGATGCATAGTACATCAGGGGCAATTTACTCACCTGTATACGTAAAACCCAGAGAAAAATAGGAATCATTGTATTTTCATTTTTTACTACTTTCAACAGTTGTCATTAGAGTTGTCATAAAGCTATCATTGCTAAATGGAGATGTAAAATGTTGAGATTCACTTATGTCAGTTACACTGGTACTTGCTGGAGTAGTACTTGATTGTTTACTTAAATGATCTCTTTTTAGCCACTGATCTGTGATGAATATTAAAAATAATAGTATCAATGTTACTGCATATTATTTCACTCACTTTATTGTATCTACGACTAAACATATGAGAGGAGCCCCCATTAACAATTAAGAATTTTTATCCACATTGTCATGAAGACATACAAACAAATTATTAACACGAGCACACGGTACCTAACAAATGTGGCGAGTACAATGTTGAGCACGAGTGAGAATAAGCATGTCACTAAACTCAATAAGGAAAACCTATTTTCGCTTTATGAGGTAATTGTATTATATATGGAAGACGATAAAGGAAAGGTTGATAGAAACATATAAAAGGGACAAACACAATATGGCCTTTACAATGAAAAGAACAACACAGTTCACACTGCTGCCAATGGACAAAGAGGTAATGGTTGCCTCTTAAAGAAAATTGATCGTCACTGCCCATTCCCCCAACCTAGGTTTCATTCTATCGGAACTCATCAGAGAGGAGCGTGGAACGCAACTTTTTTTTTATTGTTATACCTTTTACATGTTCCTATCTATGTGTCCTATCATTCTTTACCATTTTCCTTTTTCTCCCCTTTTGTTTTTTGGTTTTCTCTTTTAGAAAGTTGTGTTGCGCGTTCCACGCTCCTCCCTGACAAGTTCCAATAGAATGAAACCTAGGTCGGGGGATTGGGCGGTGACGATCAATTTTCTTTAAGGGGCAACCATTACCTCTTTGTCCATTGGCAGCAGTGTAAAGTGTGAACTGTGTTCTTCTTTTCATTGTAAAGGCCATATTGTGTTTGTCCCCCTTTTCCAGTCCTGATAGCAGGTGTCCAGGAGAGGGTTGCTAGTTCTTAGAAATATACAGCTATGCTAAAGCAAATAAGGGAAAAAGATGGAGGGAAATAATAATTTGACTTCAACTACAATTCAGCAAAAAAATTGCTTAACATGTAAATTGAGGTGGCTCAATCGGACATTACAGATATATATAAATATATGATTTAGAATATAAGATATATATATATATATTATGGTCTCTTAGCTAGATATTCTAAATCATGAACTAAACGTATAGTCAATTAAATAAGTTTTGCAATTATTTCTCTCAAAAGATTGCTTGAAAAAAAGGTACGGAACTCTGCACGGACTTTCTCGCGCTATTGTTTAAAAATGGAGATATTTACTCAAAACTCGAAATATATGTGAAACAAAATAATATACACTAGCAAACCCAAGCGTAAATTGCACTATACTTATGTAATTTTTTTTTCTTCTGAGTCCCGGTTTTAAATTTTATAATTTTATTTTTAAATAATTAATGTCCTCACTTGTATGTTTGGACCGATCAATGTTGGGTCCACAAGGGTCAACACTTTGTATTAAAATTTCAACTTCTGGTGAAAATTTTAAACATTTTATAAGGTGTTGTAAATCTTCATGCCATCGCATTGCTATTAAATCCCTCATTTATACATTTTGACCAATAAAAAATGTAAATATTGACTATTGAGTCTAAAATGGATATAGATGGATAGTTCATTGTTGCACAAACATCTATCCTAAGAGGTTTAAGGAAAAACAACATAAACTTTTAGAGACTTTATTATATTTAATTACTCTATGGCATTGGAGAATGATTGCATTAAAACTTAAGTAGTATCTCTTTACAACTAAAGCTCACAAAATTGTATTAATATATTTGCAAATATCTCAGAAACTGTGTGATTAATAAAAATATATTTCATATAAAAGTTTTTTTATTTTTAATAATACTACAATTTTGCAATGAGAAGTAATTTAGTATCTCAAAAAGTTGCGGAGATATGGAAGTTTCTGCTTTTGTAAAGTACCCTCAAATCATTTTCATGGTAAAATGAAAATAGCCAGTTTATTTATAATCTTAATCAACGCCTAGATATGAATTTAAATCAAAATCGTTAGTCAATTTTGAGAAAATCGATTTGTTCTCTTTTTGCCCTTTCTTAAACTACTCTTAATTTTAAGTTTAAACAGACACACAGACGTCATTGCAAATATCACTTTTTAGGGTTTGGGGGGGGG
>CABFVZ010000783.1:169516-196367 GCA_902151445.1 Timema monikensis | reverse complement strand
ATATCCCTCAACATTTCAGGTTAGATTTTCTTTTACGGTCACAATACTTTTACCTTTTGTGTTCGAAAAGTTAAAAAATATATATATTTATGTATAGCTTGAAAGTTATTGGTTTTATAAAAATATGCTTCTTATAAAATATTTGTATTATAAAGAAACCTACATATTTCAAATAGTTTAGGAAATATTATAAAAAAAAAAGATAATTTACGCATCAGACTGGAGCCCTTAAAGTCATTTTGCCGAAATAGTGGGAGAAGCCATTTTGTTTGGAATATTTATAAATGTTTAGAAATGAAATTTAATCAAAATTATTAGAGCCGATTTTGAGAAAATCGACTTTTTCTCTTTTTGCCCCTCAGCAAATTACCCTTTACTTTAAGGTTAGATATTCAATTCCAAAAACCCCTCGGGGCAACCCTATGAAAACCCTAGATATCAAGTTTTAGCCTGATCGGTAAAATGGTTAAGGCTCTAGTAGGAGGTACAGACAGACAGAAAGAAAGTCAAAAACCACTTTTTTGGATTGGGGGGGTCATGAAACATCAAGATTCATCAAAATCTTGAGTTCGATTTTTTTGTCGATCACTATACTTTCTGTAAGATAGCGAGAAAATAATAATAAAAGTATCGATTATAGAAGTTAATCCGCGGATCCCCTGGGCACTGTTCATGGATCCCTTGGGATCCAAGGAGCAGAGTTTGGGAACCACTGTTTTAGAATATTTAAAAAATATATCTCAGCAAGTAATGAAAGAAGCTAGAGGTTGAAACAATGATTCAATTTTAGGTTTCCTACTTTGTGATGAATCATGATTTTAAATTTGTTTAGCAGGGGAGGGATATTAAATTTATAAATACAATATCAGAAACTAACACAATCAAATAAAGTGTCTTTGTGTTGAGTGGCTTGATAACACTCGCACTTATAACTATCAATGCCCAAATCACGAAAGGGAAAGGGTCTTAGCGTGGGGGAACAGTTCCACAACAACTTTTTCCAACTCTAAGTTTTGTGCCATCTCATTCTTCATCAGCAGGCTGTGAGCCCGCTTCATGTGAGTCTTTAGGTTTCCCTTTTGGGTGAAACCCATCTCGCAGTACTGACATTTGAAAGGACGATCCCCAAAGTGGCTCTTTACATGTGTGTTTAGGGCGCTCTTCTGGTTGAATGTCTTGCTGCACAGCAAGCAGGCAAAAGGACGCTCCCCCGTGTGGATGCGAATATGGCGTTCGAGCTGTGATGGCTTGTTGAAGGCCTTGCCGCACGACCCACAGCGGCATACCGAAGAACTCACATAGCTAGTTTCATTTTTGCTGGGCACGGGTACCAGGGAACCGTCCATCACTTGGAACCGTGTGAATTTTAATTGGGACTCTCCTGTCTCTGAGTCTTTCTCAAGTTCCGGGTTAGGTTCTTCTGCTAACCTGAAGATTGCCCCGTTACTGACGACGTCCGACGGTTGTATGCTGATGATCTGCCCGTTTGAATCCGTATGGATTTCAAAACTCATCTCCTGGTCATGGTCAGTGATATCATCAGGCTGCAGCTCTTCACCCTGAAATACAATGTTCGAAACCTGCAATTGTTGGAGGAAAACATCGAGAGGTTGCAATGTTTGAGGAATGATAATTCCATTGTTCTCCCCAGTTGACAACGAAAGACCATTGGATAATTGAAGCTGAAAGTTCTCCACTGTAGAGCCTTCTTCCAGAAGAGTCTCTTCCACCGGTATAAGTTCAAGACTCGAGTCGAGTGCCAACTCGGTAACCTCTTCACTGGCTCCTTCAAACGTGACTCCTGTTTCCGAATCTAGAGGATTTTCATCGGTGGTGGCGTTATTCTGGGTAGGGATGGCAATAGGATCTTCTTCTTGTGAAGTCATTAACATCTGTATGACATTTCTTCGTCGAGCACGCCTCTTGATGTTAGCTTGCTTGCCTGATCCGGTCACTTCCTTGACGTGAGAAATGAGGTGGGCCTTGCGATGTCCTGATGTTCGAAACAGGCTCTCGCACAATGGACACTTAAATGGTTTTGCCCCTGTCAAAAAATAAATAATATTTTAGTCAATAATGTGAAAATAATTAGTAAATCAAATATTTTGACAAGTGAAAACTATGAAACCTTTTAGGGGTGTGTGAAACTTCAAAAAGTTTGACTTGGCTTCAGAGAGTCCTCAACTTCAACTTAGATTGGAAAGTCAAACTCTGGCTTCAACAAATATGAAGATTCAACAATAGAAATACTAACAGTAAAAATACTCAATTAATGTTAAAATATTGCTATTCGAAGTTGTTATTCACATTAGAAATCAATATTCATAAGGAAAAATGTGATGGGATTGAATTTGGTAATTGTGATTTGGTATTTGTGATAACTTTATCAATAAAAAAGTAAATTGAAATATTACAATTTGTGCAATATAGCATTTCCAAGTAATTTTACTGCATAAAGTTATATAATTAATCACATAAAACTAACATTAAGGATTTGAATGGAATCCGACTCTTCAATTTACCTTTGAGCCCCTAATCTTGAATATGACTCTTGGAAAATATTATGAGCAAAAAAGGAAATAAAAATATAATAGAAAAATAGAAAATACAAATGGTAGCTAAATGTTAACATCCTTAAATAAATATTTAAACTTAGATTTGAGAATATTTAATATTTTATTGGATTCAAGTTTGCTTCGAATTGAAATGGTGGAACTAGCACCTCCCTGGTATGCAGCCCCATGCGCAGCTATATCATCTCACCTGTATGGAGTCTCATGTGGACCTTGAGACTACCCTTGGTGGCGAACATACACCCACACACGTGGCACTCAAACCTCTTAAGACCCTCGTGCGTTTTGAGATGACTATCCAGTGTCGACTTGACCGTGAAACACTTGCTGCAGTGCTGGCACTTGTATGGTCGCTCGCCAGTATGGATGCGGACATGGCGAACCAGGTCCGAGGGTTTGCGGAAACTCTTGGGGCAGTACTCGCATTGGTGTGCATAAAGGGGCTCCATTTGGAACTTTTCTTCAGGGTCCTGGGCCATCATAAACATACTTTATTAAGAAAGAACTAGAGAGTTTGAATATACTGTTTTACAAATCTGAATCTTGGAATAAATTTACAAACATAAGAGATGACGGAAATATAAACTAGTAATCAGAGGTGAGAGAGCAGGTAATTTTTGACTATAAATAAAGTTTAAATGAAAATATGAGATTTTTTTTTAGTTTCAGTAACAAAGCCAATATTTGTGATATAATTATTTAAAGTTGAATTTCTTTACTAGACCCTTTTATAAATCATAAGTACAAACACACACACACACATATGTGTGTTTTTACACATATATATATTGTAAAAAAATACTAGAGGAAATATTTAGGCACCCTTATTTGCTATGAAATCATATTTTAAAACAGTATATGATTAATTAAACTCAGAATTTCCGATAAAAGAATTGAAAATTCTGCATACTAAAATTTTTAAAGTTTTGTTAAAATCATCGATACTAGCTCAAGCAGCTACTAAAACTCAACTCGAAGTTTCGTACATCATTCCCCTTCTTTAGCAGAAGAGCATAAAGCACCTCTATTTGTTCCTTTTACATGTTCGTATATAAGTGTCCTACTCATTTTTACCAGTTTCCTTTTTCTACAGTTTGTGGTTTTTGGTTTCCTCTTTGAGGAAGTTGTGTTGCGTAATTCGCCTAGGTCAGGGGGGATTGGGCAGTAACGAGTGATTTTCTTCAAGAGGCAGCCATTACTGATTTATCCATTGTGAATAATGAACTGTGTTCTTCTTTTCATAGTAAAATCCATATTGTGTTAGTTCCTACAATTTATTCCAAATATATATATAACAATTCAATCATTTCTTTTAGATCTGATATTTTCTTGAATTCAAGGGTTCAAGGATCCCAGCCCAAGTTCTAAGTTTTATTAGACTTCAATAAGTTGCAAGCCTAGGTGTTAAGGAATTAATAATCATACTTTTGAGAGGAGGAGAGGAGAGAAAAATGGAAATAATTAAAGGAGGAAGGATAAAGGAAGATGGAGACCTTTTATTAAACTTAGCTAGCCACAGGATGTGTAAGGTTGTTGATGATAATACTTTTGAATCTCCAAAACACCCGTGCCCTTGATACAGCAATAATTTTCCTTTGCCCTTTTAATGTGTGGTATTTTTTTTACCAGACAAGTTTAAAAAAACAAAAAAACAAAACAATAAATGTGACTTAAAGTGATGTCATCCCGGCAGTCTGTATCAGGGTTTTAGAGTCAGAACACCAAGCCTTCGACTCTGACTCCTTCATAAATGGCCAAAGTATATTAATTAGTTATTACAAATTTACTGCAGTATAATTCTCTAATACAGATAACTAACTACATAGGAAGTTTCGTTTACATTATAAAAATATATTTAAATAAATTTGTCAATTAAAATTACAAATTTTGTTCCTAAATAATAAAAAAAAGTATATAATATTGTTAGAGCATTATACATTTTTATTTTGAATTCGGAATCGGTAGATGAACTCCAACTCTGACTCTGGTCAAACTTGCTTCAGACTCCATAACCCAAGTCTGTAATTACCTTAACCTCCGAGATGCGATCCCTTTCTGCGGCCGACAGAATAAGCACCTCTTCCGAGAGGGTAGCAGCCAATGTGATTGGTTGTTGAGCCAAGACCTCCGTTTCTTCCACTGTGAGTCTTATGACCTGCTTGCGCCGAGTACGATGCGCTGGGCGGTGCTGTACCATGAGTTCCCCACTCTCCTTGCACTGCTGGGGGTCGTGCTGTTTGATATGTATGTGCAGCTGCACCTCTGTGCGGAACAGTTCTCCACACACACTGCATTTGAATGGCCTGAAAAGTTGGGTGTCAGTCAGAGTCAGTAGTCAATCATGAGTTTCCAATGGCTGGTTTTTTTGGTAACTTATTTTATTCCACTAAAGAACAAAGTATTTGCTAAAGCACATGGATATTCAAAGCAAAGTCAAAGATTTAAAAGCTTCGAACACACACATAAGTGGAAGCTTATAGTTATGTAGGCCAGAGTCTTGTACAATGTACCCTAAAAAGTAGCAAGTGTAACTTGCAATATCCCAATATGGCGTAGCTTAGAGGATAGGACCATATTATAGTCCACAAAGGTAGGACTGTTACCTTTAAGTACAGGCGACGGGTACTAACTCATGGTGATCGAACAGAGAAGAGAAGAAATGTTTCTAAAAAATAAATTTAACACAAAGGAGCAAGTAACCCCGCGAACCTGTTTATAATGCAAATTTGTGGGGTAGGGAGGGATCTGACCAACATTATGAAACAACCACTCTATTATCAATGTATCAATAATTTTATAAAATAGTATATATCTAACCGACTCTTCTGATATTAAATTATTGAGCATGGTAAATATGTTGACCGCAAACACAAACAGGTTACAGGAAAAGTAGAGGAAGCAAGGCTGAGATGGTTTGGCCCTGTATTGAGTATGGAAAAGGAGAGGATACCAAAGAGAATGATGTAGGAAACATACTGTTTCAAAAATGAGGTGGCCCAATGGCTAGATAATTTTATAATAAAGGAAATAGATAAAACTAAAGAAAAAGGAAAAATAAACTACTAAGAATAAATTTGATGAAGAAAGCCCACCTAGGGAAAGAGGAAAAAATGTGGGAAGAATCCAATGCACAAAGGTGACATCTTCTTCCTTTCTTCTGTCTTCTATAGTAGTAGTTTATTTTTCCTTTTTCTTTAGTTTTATCTATTTCCTTTATTATAAAAGTAGGAAACATACTGCAAGGGAAACCAAGAAAGAGCTGAGAGGAACCAATACTCATTTTTTCATTTTGTCTTACTACCTGTTCAGGTTATACACATATGATAATTACTCTAATGGGTAATCTACCCATATTTGCATGGAAGGAAAATGGGCTAGTGGCCAAAAATAGTTGATGATATGATAATGTATGTCCAAACACTATTTTTGAATATAAAACAATACAATAGAAGTCACCTTTAAAATATTCAACAAATTTGTATTGCCACTTCTTTAAAAATTCAGTAAATATTTGTTTTTTTTTTATTGGAGGATAATTTTTTTGAAGATATTTTAGCATTACTAACTGTGTAACCTGAAACTTGTATTCTGTGTGAAATGTCTCACCTCTCATCACTGTGCACTCTCGAATGTCTTGTGAGGTCATGGATGGTCGTAAACTTGGCACCACACACACTACACACATTCTTCTTCTCTCCAGAATGAGCTCTCATGTGCATCTGCAAACATATACCCCTTTAGACCAGGAGAACAAATTGCCATGGCATTGTTTTATGTATTTGGAAGAAGGTGTAGGAAAGGTGGATAGAAACATATAAAAGGGACAAACACAATATGGTTTTTACAATGAAAAGAAGAACACAGTTCACACTTTACAATGATGCCAATGGACAAAGAGGTAATGTTTGCCTCTTGAAGAAAATTGATCGTCACCACCCAATCCCCCGACCTAGGTTTAATTCTCTATCGGAACTCATCAGGGAGGAGTGTGAAACGCACAACACAACTTCCTAAAAGAGGAAACCAAAAACAAAACACAAAAGGGAGAAAATGGAAAACTGTAAAGAATGATAGGACACATAAAAAGGAACATAAAGGACAAACACAGGAAAAGGACATTGGATGCAAATATATAATGTATATCTCTAAAAGGAAAACCTCCTTTCATTTATGAGGGTTTCCTTATATAGATATCATGTATGAAATAAAGTGCATGGAGCAAAAACAATTGGTAATAAATAAAATGATAGAATATTAGGAAAATGGTAGAGCACAAATAAAAGTAAAAACACTGGAACATATTTACACACATATCAATATTTATATGCTATTATAGCATCTTCCTCAGGAAGTAGTAGTAATTATAAACAGGCATTGTAAGTAATGTAACAGTTTATCATTATCAGGCTACCACAATTAATAATAAAAAGGCTAAAAGACGGACACACCCGAAGGTTTTTAAAAGCTATAAAAAATAGCTTTTTAATATGGTGCTAAAGTACTTTGATTTTGAGCTTCAAGCTAAGTTCTTCAATAAAGCTCAGGATTGAAAGTTTTGTAGGCTCGTTTTTTTGTGTGCTTCCTGTTGTGTGTACAAATCTAATTTTAAAATGTAATGGTATATCTAGGCTATTTAATTTATATAGTGGTAGTTTCCCTTATAAATTATTCAGTAACTTAACAATATGGTAAAATTAATATAAAATTTCACATTAATAATGTACTAGAGCACTAAAACTACTTTCTACTGGTAAAAATATTCAATATTGTCATCCATTTTGAATTATCTTCGATTGAAGTTGCCATGAAAAGGCAATGAAAATAAAAATGGCTAAATAGATTATGTAATTAAATAATCATTATTTTTACTATCTTTACATTGTACTTTCTAAAATTATAATTTCAATAAAATTAAAAATATAACATTAAGAATAAATATTGAATGTTTTCAAACTCTAGATATTTAAAACTTGTATTAATATGTTCAACTTCAAAACTAACATTAGTTATTATTTAGTTAAAGAATTGTGTGTTCAGTGTTGTCCAACATTGCAATGAATATTTTGACAAACATTTGAATTTAAAAAAGTAGAAACATTTACTATTTCATATTGTCAATTGTATCTCTACAAGGAAAACCTTTTTACACTTTATGAGATAATTGTATTATATTTGGAAGAAGGTACAGCAAAGGTTTGGTAAAAATAATTATTTTGAACATTTTATTTTTAATTTTTTTAAAGTAAGTAGATCAATTTCATAAGAATTAAAATTAGAATTGAAATACATTTGGTGATAAGATAATTTCTAGCAAAAAAACCCATAGAAGGCGCATTCGCAACTGCACATGAAGCAATGGAATTGGAACAGAAGATTATGCCCAATTATTACACTAAGGACTAATAAATGAAATATGAAACATTTCAAATTTCTTAAGGTTTATGATTCTTACATTTTATTACAGGCTGAGTAAAGTTACAGATGTATATTTTGGCGAATATTAGCTCTTTGAAACATAAACTTTATAATATCTTCCTATGAGTGTTAGTGTAATTTTAATTTATTTAATTATTTTTTCTACTATATTTTTATGTGAGTTTTGATTTTTTAAAGTGTTATTTCTAATTTAAAAATCAATATTTGGATTTTTTAAAATGTTTTTTCGAAAGTATTTACTATTTATAAAAATAAATGTCATTTTTATTTTAAAAACATATGGTGTTGTTTTCATTTATTTTTAAAAACATTTTAAAGACGTGATTTAACATTTTATCTTTGTTTTGACTTGTGACATTTTAAATATACTATTTTATTTTAAAATAAAAAAATAGTAATCTTAACATTTTAAAATTATAAATATTTACTCAAAATCGACTCAAACTCGTGAGCAATTTGAAATAGTCGGCTCAAGTTCGACACAAATGAAAAAAATCCAAGCTTGCAGACCCCTAACTTTTAACATGACCAAAATTTAAATGAGAGTAAGCATATAACTTAAATGGGCAGTAAGACGCAATGCTGAAAAAAAGTCATAAGAAAAAAATTGGTAGAGAAGGCTAGTTGTGAGTTAAAGAACACTTAAAAAAAAGGGTCCCCACACATTAAACAAAATAGTTTAACATACGGCTGGCCGAGTGAAGTCCAATTTTTTAATTCGATGCAAGCTCAAATCTAACATTTTAAATATTCTCAAAGTTTAAATATTTTATGTTAGTTGTTTTATGATTTAGAGAATATCAAATTGTGCTTATTCATGTAGCTTTATGCACTAAAATTACTTGGACATTTTTTATTGCACAATTTATTTATAATATTTTGTTTTATTCTGATTTTTGATAAATTAAATTACTATCACAACTTACAATAATGAAATACTTGATATTTTTTCCAAATAAATATTAATTTTAAAGTACAGGGTGATCCGAAAGACCCACATCAATGGTAAGTTACAATATATTTTCAATGTGATTTCCACCAATGTCAAAACATAACAGTAGGCGTGTATTCATGTTCTGCAGAATGTGGGACACTATACCCGGCAAAAGAGTGTGGCGCTCTGCAGACGGTCCCTGTTCCTGATCTTCGCTGAGTACACTTTGGATTTCAGGTAGCCCCACAAGGGAAAAAAATCCAGGGATTTTAGTCAGGTGATCAAGGAGCCCATTACAATGAGCCCCTGTGACCAATCCAGTGTGGGAAACTGTCATCCAGCCAATGATGCAACTTCATGGCATAATGAGGAGTGGACCGTCCTGCATGAACCATTGCGGCAGGGAACCCATGATGTTCAAATCGGGTATCAACAAATCACGCAACATTGTAAAGAAGTACGGGCCGACAACTCGGTCCTTCCACAGATCACACTCGGCTCCTTGTTATTGCTGTTCATAAACCAGTGTGGGTTCTGTTAGGATCAGTAGTGCATGCTAATGTAAAAATTCGCTTCGTCTAAGAACATTACTGTGGGCAAGAATTCCAAGTCCTCCTTCAGGTGCCACAGAAACCTCTAGCCCATTTGAACTCAACAGTCCGGATCGTCCTCCGTCATGTGGTGCAACTATTGCATCTTGTACGGGTGAAATGATAAAAAGCCTTGATGCAGGAATTTTGGGCCACTCTGTAGTTGCAGCAACCAAAATCATACTGGCCCACCAAGACATCTCCCAGTCTCCTGGTGGCCCAGACCACCCCTCCATGCATCCCTAGTTTAACACATTTGACATGGCTGAGAATATGGTGATACCACATTGATGTTATTGGAGTTGTAACTTACTGTTGTAATTTTATACACCCTAAGCGATTGAAGGAGGGATCAATTCTCAGAAACCCGTCATTAAATGTAGTATTATATATAATAATTACCAAACAAAACTTACCCTCAAAGAGCTGTTAGTAGAGAAAGCCTTTTTACAAATCTCACAAGTGAATGACTTTTTCTTGGTGTGGTAAACCAAATGTGTCTTAAGATGACAAGACTTCTTAAATCTTGAAGGACATAATTTACATCTGAAAACAGATAAAATATCTCTAAAAAGAAACCCTCATTTCACTTTTTAAGGTACAGTGTGTTATATTTAGAAGAAGGTATAGAAAAGGAGGATATAAACATAAAAAAGGGAGTAAACACAATATGGCTTTTACAGTGAAAAGAACAACACAGGTCACACTATAAACTGCTGCCACTGGACAAAAAGGTAATGGCTGTCTTCCAAAGAAAATCTATTGTTTTTGAGTTTCCTTTTTTCTCCCTTTTGTGTTTTTTGGATTCTTCTTTAAGTAAATTGCGTTGCATCTTTCACATTCCCTCCAGTAGAGTTCCGATAGACTGAAACCTAGGTCAGGAAATGGGTGGTAATGAATGATTTTCTTCAACCAGGCAGCCATTACCTATTAGTCCAATGGCAGCCTTGTAAAGTGTGAACTGTGTTCTTCTTTTCATTGTAAAAATCATAGTGTGTTCATTCTTATTATATGTTTATATCCAGCTATCCAGTATCTTCTTTCAGATATAATCTGAAAACACAAGTGATGGAGTAAGACAGTGGTGCCAGGTTATCCTGCACCCATAATTAAACAAAGTTTTTTTGGCACCATATCTCGCTACCTATTTGGGTTGTACGTATACGAACTAATTACTCTAATGTGTTACGGACCAGGAAGGATGAATCAAGAAGATGTACCCACATTTGTGTGGAGGGAGAGTGGAAAATTATTTATGAAAAACCCCCCTTATTACACTCAACCAGGATTTGAACCTTGATCTACCCGTCATCGGCAATACAGTCTATTGGGGGAGTGAAGCCTTAGAACACGCGGATACAGAAAGGAGTAAAGACAAAGTTAATTCCTTTAAAGAAGAACTAAAGTTTAGTAAGTGAATGATAACCCAGTAATTTTTAAATATACTTTTGTGTAAATGTATTAAGAAGTTGAAGGTAATGGGGATATCACGACAGTTTATGTGCCCCCAATCTACCTCATATTTGTGTATTTTTTTGTGCTCACTTTTGAATTACAAATTGTTTTAAAAACGTAATAACGTCCTCAGAGGTGTAGGAAGCAGGCAGGCACAATCAGAATAATTAATGTGTGAAGCCGTGGATATGGAAAATCGGGTTAACTCAGCCTCGTGAGGATAAATGAGGAGCTACTTGGAAGTAGCGTCTCCGATTCAGAAAACTGAGATTAGTGGACGATGGGTCCATTGTGCTGACTATATGATTCCCTCTATCTACATAAGTTGGCACCACCTTCGCCAACAGAGGGAGGCCGCTCGGTCAATATGGCTTGAATGCAGGCTAGCACCATGGAGTTTAATCTGGTACAGTATATAATTTCCTGGTTATTCAACAATGACTTAAGGCAATTATATAATAATGCACTCACTTGTAAGGTCTGCGGATCCCCTCATCGTCCACATCATCATCCTGAGAATCAGGTTCATTCGGTGCCTCATATTCCTCCTGTGAATCGGGCTCATTTTGTGCTTCCTCTTCCTCGTCTTGGATGTCGTGCCTAAGTTCTACCTCTGGTGATTGTCTCATCGTGTTGGCCCCACTGCATACAGGAGATATTATGCTCACAATGGTAGGCGCGAGGGTATCCTCATGCTCTAAGCTGTCAAGTTCTAAGGGGTCACTCTGAAACAAAACAACATTTAATAGTCTTACAGTTTAATTTTTGGGTCTTGAGAAACTCACACAGTCTATCGCGAGAGTGAGACCTTGATCAAATAAGATCAACCAAAGAGAGAAAAAAGAGTAGAGTTGGTATTACCTGTATGTTGAAGGTACACGGCTCAAACTGGTTGCTGAACTCTGTGTCAGGTTGGGAGGTGTCATCGTTGTCCCTATCTCCCTCAGGCGAACAAGGGCGCTCTCCCAGGTCCACGTTGCTGTCGTCCTCTCTCTCCTCGGCCAACTCCCCGGCAAGGGACATGGTCACTGTCTGAACTTCCTCAGCCATAGAGCTGGAGTTGCCGAAGATTTGCTCATTCAAAGTGCGCTCAATCTCCTGCAGGTTTTCCTATTAAAGTCAAGTATTCTATTCTAAATGTTATTGGGAAAAAAGCAAGTATCAATATTACTATCCCTATTTTCAATATATAGATTACTATCACTCCAATTCCATTAACATTCTGGCATTTAAAGTGAATGTCAATATACAGAATTAGGTAGTTTTTAGAGATAGGATGCGCGAATACCTTTAGTCCTATGGTATTTAAAAATTGAGATTAGTGAAAATCTCAAATACAAGTATGAAGCTCTTAACTTCAAATAATTTTTAAACAATTGGTAAAAGGAATCATATTGACATGTGTAGTTGGAAGAGTAACAAAAAGAGCAAAAAAGGCAAAATTTTACTAACATGAATTTACTAGAAACAATAATTGTTTTCTTTGTTGTTTAAGTTGTAATAGACATGGCAGGGACAGAGAAAGCAAGAATGAGATGGTATGGGCATGTAATGAGGATGGAGAAGGAGAGGATGTCAAAGAGAATGATGAAAATGAAGTATGCAGGAAAAATACCGCAAGGGAGTCCAAGAAAGAGATGGGAGGAGCAGATAATACAAAGTGTGCAAGCGAGAGAAGAAGATAGAAGAAAATAGAGGCGATCCTGAACAAGTCCAAAATAGCTGTTTTGTTAAAGTTTTTTTTTTGCTATCTTAATTTTAAGATTTTTCTTCCAACCATATTACTGTAATGTATGCCAATATATTTTCTTTTTATTTGAGGTAGGATGCAATTAAAATAATTTATATGAATTTGACCACAAAATCATCTGTTTCAAAGCCGACACTTGAGTACGATCCTACTAGGTTTGCCTTAAATAAACTCAACATTTGTCAATATAAAATTAAAAATCTTGAGTACTCAAATTTATTGAGATTTGAAACTTATCAACCTAAGATCAAACAAACTACTATAACTTGACTTGAATATTACACTACTCTCACACTTGTAGTCGTGTGTACCTGAGTTAATGCATTTTGTCCAGCTAGGGTGGGTAGCGTGATTGTGCCTGTAGAGTCTGCATGGAGAGTGTGGGTAATTATCGTTGCTGTGCTCATATTAGCTTCTTGTTCACCACCAATCACATCTAAAACAAACATTCAAAGACTATCGTATATGGGATATCTCCTTAGGGAAAATGTTTTGAGGTAGATGTATTATAAATTGAAGAAGTTACAGGAAAAGAGGTTGAGAAAAAATAAGAAACAATCATAAGGCTTTCGCAATGAGAAACACAATTCATAATTTACAGTGCTTCTACTGGACAAGATAATTACTACCTATTGAATAAAATCCAAAACTACCGCTCAATTGCCCGACACAGGTTTCATTCTATCACAACTTATCAGGAAGGAGTGTGAAATGTGCAAAGAAACTTCATAAAAGAAAAAAACCAAAACACATAGAGGAAAAGGAAATTGGTAAATAATTATAAGATATATAAAAAGGAACAGTAAAAGGAACAATTAACATTTATTACTTATTACATGAAAGAGTTGAGTAAAAGGGTGAGATGGTATGGACATATAATGAGGATGGAATAGGAAAGAATCCCAATAAGAATGATGGAGATCAAATATGGAGGGAAAAGACCGCAAGGGAGACTAAGAAAGTGATGAGAGGAAGAATCATGGACAGAGGAAGGTGGAGGCATTTTACTAAACTTACATAGCTATAGGTTGGAAACAAAAGATGATGATTTGAGTCTCTCAATGAAACAATGTGGAAACATAATTAATCAATATTATTATGTTCAAGGATAGGGAAGTAAGCCGACCTGAAAGGATAGCCTTGAGAGGTTATATATCTATTTCTTCACACATCCAATGTATGATCACTTATACTTTAAAAGTGAAAGTCATCATAAGATGAAAGTCTAAAGAGTAAAAACCGTTATTTGTTTTTATCAAGGCCTAACCAACAGTTCAATTTTCAGGAAGAACCTTATCTGCCAACAAAAGAAGTTATTTATTATATTTAGCACCGTGTCTTACTACCCGTTTGGGTTATATGCTTTAAGTACTAACTACGCTAATGGATTAGGAATTGGGAAGGTTGAATTAGAGGAAGTGAACCCGCATATGTGTGGAGGGAGAGTGGAAAACCATTTAGGAAAAACCACCCCCAGTTCACCCGACCGAGATTAGAACCTCGATCTCCCCGTCCTCAGCAGTCGAGCTCAATACGACAAGCGTGTTAGCCAACTACGCCACCGAGGTGGGTCGAAAAAGAAGTTATTAGCTCTACTTTTACATATCCATAATACATCATGTCATGTTATCTGCAGCTGTCCGCAGTTGATGGATATTATCAGTACCTAAGAGATAACACTAAAAGTATAGTAAATTGTTATTAATATTTTTTACTGTGTGTATTTTCATAAAAGCTCTTCCTTTGAGAATAGAATTGTAACTATACTTTTAGGTTTACTTCATTCTCTACAACCTTTCTACATTATAAAGCCACCTAATCATTTTTGTGTAGTAATATTGTGAAATTCAATAAGATGAGAAACATATTAGAGTTGTGTTACTATTAGAACCACAAAATAAAAGTCAAACACACAGAAAACAAACCACAATTATAATTTGTTTACCTTTAAGGGTGTTCAAAGCTTCAAAAACTTCTACTTCATTTCAAAAAATTTGACTTCACTTTGAATATTCGTTTGCTTTGACTTTGATTTGAGAGTAAAATTCCGGATTCAACAAGTGAAGAAGATTTGCTAAAATAATTTCAATTTTAAACACACATTTACATTTATTTATTAATTTTCTGCTGCTATTTCAATCACACATTAGTGTAAGTGTAAAAAAAATATGAAATCACTGTATTATATTTTGTAATAACTTAATTTTTCATTTTAGGACGAAATGAACAATGTTCGAAATATACCATTTTGTAAATTATATTTAATACTTAAATTTACATAGTTATGTAAAGTATATTATTTTTATCCAATATTAAACAATTTTTTAAATATTCGAATGTTGATTCAGCTTTGGAAGTATCTCATATTATTTGATTCAACTTTGCCTCGAATTGAACAAGTGGACTTCACACATTCCTATTATCTTCTAATGATAAGAGAATGTTAAAAAAAAGACCTTTAATTGTGAGCGTGACCATAAAATAAAAGTGTGAAGTGTGTATGAAGATATGAGATAAGTTTGTCTTTTATCAGGTTTTACTCATACTACTAGTGCTGTGCGGGAATGACATTTTGACTTTGAGAAATAAAGAATTCCCACAAGAACGAGACGGGAAACAAATTTAAAAATAATTTCTCACTTTAAGATCATACATATTTTTCAGGTTTATAATTTAAGTATAACCTTAGCTTTTTCATTCATTTCAATCAAAATAATTTGATAGTTTCAATTGAGTTAAATGTAGTGGTAGATGTCAGCAATATTTTGAATAGTCAGGACAATGGACAAAAACTCTGATTCGGTTGCAATATTGGTGTGGCCAATACATTTACCTTCTATAATCTTAAAAAAAGAAAAAGTACCTACATGTAAATTTTATGTTTATTTATTTTTTAATTATAAGTCTTCCAAATAAAAACTAAATATTTTGTACAATAAGTATTGAGTAAGATTTTTGATATAATGTAAATTAAATAACTAGGCCAAATACAAATATAATAGTAGTATAGTAATGATACGATTTAATTTTGGTATTTAAAACCTCACGATTTAGCGCCAATTAAAATGATATGATTAAATATTGGTATTCATAGCCCCATGAGTGAGTGCCAATTTAAGTGATATAAAGTTACAACAATGATGACACAAGTATGCCTTGCTGCGCACTCATGTGGTTCTGTAATCTGACTTTTTATGATATTTATTTCATTAAAATAAATAAAACTTTTAATTTATTAAGATGATTTCGTCTTCGACAATGAAGATATGAGCTTAACAAATTTCCCTCTTTAACATTTTCTGTGTACTCAATGGATATGACACGTTCTTTAGATATATGCTACCGGCACTGTCATTATTTTGTATTACTGCTATATATGACATACCCCTTGCCTCTGTGTCAAAACCAACTAAAAGACACCTGGTGACAGATGTTGTGAAGGCTGACTCCCTGTTGAGTAGAGGGAGCTAGCGTCACTTGCTTTTTTGGTAAACACTACAGAGTTGATTTTCGAAAGAAAAAATAAGCTTTATGGTGTAATCTATTGACATTAATTTTTCTGAAAAGTGCGTGATTCTCCAAGGATGACACCTTAAAAGGATATTTTACCTACAATACTTTAAAGAAAAATACCTCCATCCATGACTTTTTACATTTTAATTACTAAAACTATCACAAAAAGCGCTATTTCACTCAAAAAATATTGATTTATTCAACACTTATTATCTATGGTATAAAAGCAAATGGATGCCATTACAAACACTAATACCCATGTAATGTACGTGTCTTTAGGCAAATCAATGTGTTCAAGGTGTAAATCGTGATAATTTTGATATTTAAAAGCCACTTTTATCATTATGTTGTTTTCCTGGATTAAATCTATCCAGAGAGAGATATTTCCCTCAATTATATCTAATATGGTTAGGTAATTAAATGGTGCTCAGTTATTTTTTTAAGGAGTTACAAAATAAGTGACTAAAGTTTTGAGTGTCCAGCTGCTTAATGGAAGAAAGGGTAGATAAAAATTTATAATATTTTTAATGAAAATTAAATACAAATATGACCTTGAAGGCCAGTCTTTGGATGTAAATTTTTAAAATATTTTTTCCCAAAAAATCCCGAGCCTGAATTTCGGGAACAACCATTTTCCCTGATTTTTTCCTTGAAGTTCAGGATCCTGCACAGCCCTAACTCATCCATTATATGGAGTATGTTTTCTTCTATAACTCTTAAACATTTTATTTTTAGTGTTTAAACACTTTTTAAAAATATTATAACTAGGGATAAGACCCTCAAACCCTTTATTTTTAAACTCTTAAGAATGTATAAAATTTGAAGATTCGAGAAAATTTCAGAATCGAGTCTTTAATACTTGAAAAATAGTTTTTTTTTGTTTTTCAATTTTTTAGTAAAATTTGTTTAGCGATTTAATACTGCTTATTTGTGTGGTTCAGAACCTTAAAATATTATAGGATGAACTCAACAACCAGGCCCAATAACAGTAATTTAAAATTTAAATGAATGTATGAATGTTATAATGAATGGCGGCCGGGGTTCAATCCTCGGTCCCGGCACAGATTTATCTGATTACCAAACCCTTCCTTCACCTCTGACAAGACATCTTGTTCATTTCATCTCACAATCACCCTACCATTACACATTAGCGTAAGTGCGTATAACCCGAACGGATAGTAAGACGCGGTGCTAATAATAGTAATAGTAATAATAATAATAATATTATAATGAATGGTTTATAAGAAAGAATCTTAACATTTAGTTACTATTTGTATTTTTCATCACCACGACAACGACCACCACCATTATTATTATAATACATTTATTCCTCTTAAGTTGATTTTTTTTTTCATGATTCAGATTCAGATTCAAAATTCAAAGGTAGGAAATTTGGATTCATAAAATAGTGAATTCGACCAAACTCTAATCAAAACTATCTTATAGCTAGGGTGGTGCATCTGTCTAGTAATTTAGGAGTTCCTTGTTCGACTCCCAGTATGGCCCAAAAATGTATCATTGATGAAATTAAGTCTATTGTTAGTTAACTTTGAAAATAATAATATGATTTAATAACACTTAAAGGGTACATTTGGTCCAGTATATTTTCCATGTGTGTACAAGATGCAAGTTTTAAAAAGGCTCAGGCCATTAAAAGTGTCTTCTTCTTATTGTTATTTTGATCTTAGAGATGGTCCTTCCAACTTCTTAAAAGAAGATTTGTTGAATCAGATCTATACAAATTTATTTCCAGAATATGATTCTGAATTTATTTTTAGATTGCTTATTAGTTATTTATCCAAACACCAATTTAGAACCAACTTTACAACCATACCTTAGACCAGCGGTTCTCAAACTTTTTTTAGATTGTGCCCTTTGGCCATGACTAAAAATGTAATGTACCATTAAGATAATTTTTTTTCCAAATGACAGGCCTTAAAAAATATGACCAGTCGCTAAATTATTGATCTATATAATCTAGTGAGAAAAAACATCTGTAGTCAAAATATTTCAAATGTGACAAAGCTATTTAGAGAGAATCCTACTGTTATAGCACTAACATTATCTCTTATTGAGAATAATTATGATCAGTTAAAAAAACATAATTTTATTGTAAAAAGTTGTATACATTTTTCTCACAAATTTGTTTAAAAATAAAGAAAAAAGTAAACATAAAAACATTATTTTAAATCAAAATTTTTAATTGCAATCCCAAAGTTTTTAAGTGAGGGGGGTGTGGCTGCATGGTTTGGCACAATTTTTGATGTCTGGTTGTCCAGTTGAAACTTTCAAGCGAAGGCTGGCTCCATATTTAGCCTATCACGGTATTGATTTTTTAGGTACACCATGGATGAAAAACTACTCTAACAAATATATTGTTGAGAAAGACATAATAAACTAATGTAGAAGGTGCCAGGTAGAGCGATGAAAATTTTCAAAAATCATTCTCCAGCCAAGAGCAAATACGGGAAAAAGAGGAGCAGATATAACCAGATAACGGTAATTGCCAACAATTAGGGTTTTCCCCAAGTCCCGTTATTTTGCCAATTTCCCCTTGAGAGCTGCTCCCGTATCCCTGTTTGAGAACCGCTGCCTTAGACCATTAATTTATCACCTAATGTTTACAAAATCATATCACACCAATGTGAAAAAATCAATTTTTTTTAGGATCCAGATTCAAGAATTGGTATTCGTAGTTAAAATAAACATTTGGATTCAACCCATTTCTAAACTTTATCCATTTAATATTTCTATCAGCACACATGGTTGCTCAAAATTTAGTGTGTATATTGTTAGAGAATGTATAATATTGGTATGTAGCAAAGTAATGAAATAGTACAGAGTTATATTACCTGCAGAAAGTGTCTGTACGAGCGTATTCTGTGCGAAAGTGCTCTCGTCTTGCTCTGCTTGCTCTATGGAGGCCACATGGAATGGTTGGTCTGAGAACGCCTGAGTAAAGTCCGGTCCCAGACCATCGGCTGGGAAATTTGAACCATTGTTAGCAATCACCGTAATGGGTTCTCCCCCTTCCTGTCTTCGTAAACCCGTCTGCTCCAAGACCTATAGAGACAGTAGAACATATTATGGGTGGGTCCCTCAAATACCACACACGCTCGATACCCATTTAGGTAAGTAATACAGACCAAACCAAACGTCTTAAGAGCTTGTCCCCCACCCCCGTCACCCCATACAGATGAAAATCAAGCTTAGGTGAGCTAACTAAAGTAGAAATATTTTTCTACATTACACAGCCTCAAAAGCCGGGGTGGGCAACCCTGTCGTCAATCGCCACATGTGGCGAATTTGAGTTTGCTGACTCTCAAAGTAAAATAAACTTTTTCTTGATGGTGTGTGCTGGTGATAATGTGATATTTCCTGTTTATCATTGGAAGCATTCCTCATTGCATTGAGTTCAAATATCCCAGCTAATATTTATGTAACTTGTCATAAAAGGATTGTCAAAATTCACATAAAATTGTTTTACATTTCCAATATGAACAATGTTCATTATTTGTGCCAGAGACAATTGTAACTGGTAGTCAATGTGTACATGTTTTGAATACATTTTTTGTTCAAGCAGTGTGTTGTTTTGAAGGTTCAATTAAGCCATCTAATTTCTCAATTCGTACATAATGTGGCGAATTTCACTTCTCATTCGCCACAACTGTGGATACATTGAAACATATTTTGCACACTCCTGCTACAAAGTCATCACTTTTATTATCAAAACTTACAAACTAACATTAATAGCACAGTTAGATTTTAACAATGTTAACAACAACAAAACTACGTTGTTTGTATCTTATAAAAGGCTCTTCCTTTGTAAACTGTGTTGTACTGAGATAAAAGTGAGCTTTGCTGTAATTACAATAATAGTGTCGAGTTCACAAATCAGTATAAATAGATTGACAATCAGAACAGTTAAGTGTCATATGTTATCTGTACCTGCATGGCTATTTCTTGTTTGTGTGTCTTCATGTGCTTGCGGCAGCTGACAGTGCTTTTAAAAGTCTTGTGACAGTAAGGACACATGATTGGTCGGTTCTGTGGGTCCCCATGTGCCGCTTTAAGCTGCCATTGGTTGAGAACAAGTTGTTGCAAGTTTTGCACTTAAACATCTTGATGCCTTGATGGGTACGTATGTGGACCTTCAGCACGCCATTGGAAATAAACGACCTAACACATGGTAAAATGGTTTTATATTGTTTTACACCAAGTAGTACAGTATTTTAGTGTGTTAGCATTCTAAGCAGAATTGATTACTAGCACAAAAATTATTCGATAATTATATAGGCTCTAGTGCTATGTTTTCCAAACTTTTTAAACTGAAGGAGCATTTGCACTTCTTGAAAAAATAAAAGCTGAACCCTCATAATTGTGTTTACATCAATATTATGAACATTCAATAACAGTTTAATTTTATACTTAGAGAAAAAATGGAAAACATCACATAAACATGCTGAATCTTTGGCTAATGTCCTTTATTTAGTTTTGAAAATATTGGCAGTCCTAATTAATGATGATTTTTATATTGTGAAAAAACAAAATGAATATTCTAAAGTTTTCTAATGGAGCCTGAGATAACTATGGCAGAGACTAAGGGCTCTGTGGAGCAAAGTTTAAAAAACGCTGGTATAGTGGATTGTTTATATTAAACAGACAATCAAATTACTTTCTTAATTTTTCATCAAGTTATTTCTCCCAGTTACAGAAAGACGGACATTAATTATAAGATTTAGACTTTTGGTCAAGTTCTGTTAAAATATAAAATATGTGTGCGGGTGAATCACACATCCATACTTGAAAACAACTTCTGGTAAACAGATAGGAGGAAAGATTTCCAACCATCGGATCTCTGGTTACCAACACCAACATACCTCGCTGTAGGAATTTCATCCTTCTTTGGAAATTCCAACAACAAAGGACGTGAAAAACAATAAGCTCAGATTATTTTTAGCAGCTAGGAGGTACCTACATTTCGGAAGTATAGCTCCTTTAAAATGTAGAGAAATATTCAAATGTTACAACCATGAAGAAGGTTTGAAAATAAGTAACATACAGGCTAGAAGTAAAAAGGAAATGACTATGAATGCACTAAAAATTTCAGTGAGAAATGATTAAAAGAATTGCACACCATTGTGGTTTCATTATTCTCTCTCCAAGCCAATAAAATATTTGTTAGAGCTGTGCACAGCTTTTAAACTCCAACTTGGCTTTAATTCTGCTAAGATTTTTTCTTCTTCTGGCTTTAGTATTTAAAAAGCTTCACAAAAAAATAAAATAAAAAAATTGACAACTTGAATACTAAATTTAGGTTCAACCATTGTAATGATGAGCTGTTATGCAAATTAAAAATTAATATTCAAATGAAAGAAATCTGAAGAATTTGAAATACATGTTGGAATTAAACATTTTCAAAATTATTTTTGTCTATAAAGTTATATAAATAAGCACAATAAAATATTTTTTTCGAGCAAAAAACAGTTTAAGAACAAATATTCAAACTGAAAAAAAAACAGAAACAAAAGGTGTGCAAGTGAGAGGAGATGAATGGAAGCAATTAAAGGAGGAAGAATAGGGGAAGTATATAAGAAGATGGAGGCATTTTACTAAACTGGCCTGGCCGCAGGTTGGAAACAATTGTTGTCGATGATGAATTATCTTCAGATAGACTCAATTGCCACTACTTATATTTTCGCAAACCAGTGGAGGGTTGATAACCAGACCCCCCATCCTCTACTTATCCTATCCACGCCCTCTGATTCTTATTTCTTTATCAACTCCTTTACAGTGTATTCTCAAGACTACATTTGGATATGTTTAGATTAAAAGGTTTTACTATTTCCTAATCTCAAAGACTTACTCAATTTCACAGCTCTCCCCAGACTCACTAATACTTCCTAATTTCTTTGTCAATATTTTGTCTTAGTCTACCCATCTTTGTTACTTGACTAATGAACACCTCGTTTTGTTTGGACCAAATAGGGCTTTTTTTGTTTTTCTGTCAACTTATTTTGGGAAAGGGGGTTTGAAACCTTAAGCCCTCCAATTATGGTCTTCCGTACAACCCAAACGAATAGTAAAATGTGATGAAAAAAATAAGTTTAGTTATTTTTTACCTGCTTTGGTTGCCACAGGGTTTAAGGCATCACTTTTGCACTAGACTAAGCTGCCAAAGAAAGAAAGATTGTGGTTCAATTTCAGTCAGGTGTACTGAGGGTGATATTTCCCAAATAGCTTTCCCCTCTCCCTCTGTACCATTGGGGGTACAATTCCTCTAATTCAACCTTCCTAATTCCTAACATATTATCATAATTAGTATAGGCGTAGAGCCCAAACAGGTAGTAGCATGTGGTGCTAATAAAAGCAATATATTGTGGGAATTTTGAACTTTATTTCAACACTTTTTCCCATATTTGTGTACATTTTAGAAGTATGAGTAAAACAAAAAGTCGTCTTTAATATTAGTTTATTTTATATTTAACTTTGACGAATACTCACTTATTACATTCCATGCAAGTGTACGGTCGCTCTCCCGTATGCTGGCGGACATGTTGTTTGAGGTGGCTGGTTTTGCGGAAAGCCGCATTGCAAATTTGGCACTTATATGGCCGTTCTGTGCTGGTGAGATCACCAGAAAGGAAAACAGAAGCATTACGTGCCACATTTTGCACCAACCCTGCCAACACAATAATCACAAGATACTGTTAATACACATCTAGTACCTACACCTTTGTAAGGGTGTGCAAAACTTTGAATATTGGTTCAAAAGTAAAATTTCGGATTCAACCATAACAAAGCTTTATTTTTATTCTTTTTAATGCTATGTTGTTATTTCCATCACAAATTAATGTTTGATAGAAAGATGTGTACAATAATTATATTACATTTTGTGATAATACAAGGCGTGTTTTTTTATAAGTACCGTTTTGAAATTAAAAACACAAAAGTGTACTTGTATTATCAATTTTATTTTTACATGAAAGCCTGTACTTTAATCTACTTTTCAACATAAATTCCACCAATATTAAGGCACTTGTTGGATCATACAACCAGCTTTTGAATTCCATCCTCATAGAAATCTGCCGCCTGATTTGATAACCACTGCAATACGGCCGTTTTGAGGTCATTATCATTGTCGTGGCGCTGCCCACCAAGATGTTTTTTAAATGTAGGAACAAGTGGTAGTCACTAAGCGCTAGATCGGAACTGTACAGAGGGTGATCAAGTTGTTTCCAGCCAAATAATGCTGTAGCATTTAGCTACAATTGAATAAGAGACAAGTCGGAGAAATATAAACAAACTTACCCCATTTCAACATCCCATTGGAGATACAACAACGAAACGCAACCGAGCATAACTGTGCCACGTGATCAACTGACCGAGCCCACCAAGATTCAAACGGTGGCCACTAGAGTTCACCACAGGCAAAACATTCCTAAGAACTTAAGAAGGATGAGATGCCTGCTATAATCTAGCCCAGAACATTCCAGTTGTTTGGAGTTTGTTGTAGAAGCTAATGTTGTTAAACGTTTCCCTCCTTTTGTTATCCTGATGTGTTCCCCCACCTTGATCCATTCCTTTCATGTTCTCTGGGTTTTCTTGTATCTTTAGTGCCAGGATGGAAAATGTCCAGCACTCTTGGACTTGATTTTACATTGGGAAGTACATAGTCGTGGCTACATATATTAAAAAATTGTAAGAACAAATTTCTTTTCAGCTTAAGTATATTTTATTTTTGTAACTTTTCTAAATTCTCTTTTCAGACTTTCATAATTTATTGTTTAAATGGGTAACTTACTAATTGTGAAAACCATAGACCAATATTAAATTTCACGATGTTTGAGAATAGTCAAAGATTAAGATATCGAGACTTAGGTTTATTTTGGTGAGATTGATGTTTGTTAATATTTTGTTGGAATATTACTTTTGACTTGATAGATAGATTCTCAATAATAAGGTCTAATGTGGTTTGTTAACGATGATTTATTTGATGAATTTTTGCTCTAGTGAGAAAAGTTTATCTTGTTGTTTTAAAGTACTCTTGCAAGTTTTTAGTCTCTTCATTATTTTGTGTAGATTTATTCTTGTAAAATGAGAATGGGAATTGAAATCTTTAAAGAATGATGATAGAAGTTTTGAGGACTCACCTTTTTCAAGTTGTTGTTTGTTTACATATATACCTATCAATGAGATAAGTATAAAATTTGTATATTTTTTTACTAGGGTCAATTAACGTTACTTTACAAGAAAGTCCCTTGTGGCTAGTGATGATTAAAATAATATTGTTCATTTTCTCATACAAATTATTAAATATAATTTTATATTTAACGTTGATAATGTCTTTATATTAACCAGGCATATTCACGATAAATATTATATATTTACCAACTCTATCATTAATAATTTTGTTCATACCATCATATATGGTTCTACCTTTTAACAAACATATATACATATATTCAATTATATTTTCTATGAATAAATACCAACAAAAGCATTTTTTTGTTTTTCCTTAATGTTATGAATAGTGAAGACACCCTTAGGATATTTGTTTGTTTACAGATGTGTTTAACCATCTTTTTTTCTTTTTTTGGGGCTTATATACTTTTGAAGATGGATGTCTAACTATCATTCCCGCTACTAGAAGATGAGTTGCATGCTCTGAGTTTCAAATGTTTGTTCTCAGACATTCGAAACAATTACTCAAGCGACTCACTCTGATTGTGTTTATATTTTTGTTTAATTATTTGAGCCTTATATTTTGGATTAGTTTGGTAAAGGAGGTTTCAATGCGATGAGATCTTGGGTACGATTATCCACATGTGGACGGGCATTGTCATGAAGCAAAACAATCCCCTTACGCAGCATGTCATGCCTTTTGTTTTGGATTGCACGGTGCTGTTTGGTTAAGGTCTCACAATAGGTCTCAGATTTTATTGTGTCACCCCGAGGTGAAAAATCCATAAGCAACACCCCCTTCCTATACCAAAACACAGTACACATGATTTTTCAGACTGAAATTATTTGCTTGAACTTCACTTTCTTAGGTGATTTTGATTGCTGCCATTCCACGGATTGTTGTTTTGATTCCGGCGTAACATGAGGCACCCATGTTTCGTCGCCTGTGACAATTTAGCTTAAAAAATCATCACCAAAATCACTGTATTACTCAAGGAAAGTCAACGCACTGGCTAAACGTTTGGTTTAGTGCACCTCAGTCAAACCTTTCGGTACCCAGCGTGAACACAACTTATGATAATTTAAGTGTTCTGTCACAATTCCACAAATAATACTTCTTGAAACTCGAGGAAACTCATTAGATAAAGATGAAATTGTAAAGCGTCTGCTTTCTCAAACTTTTTCAACAACTTTCTGCACCAAGTCTTCAGTAATGACTGAAGGTCACCCACTTCGTTCCTCATCATGCAGATTCGTGCGGCCATCTTTAAATGCTCTAACCCATTTTCTTACCATTCCTTCACTTATATGTTTTCTCCACACATGTCACTGATCTGCTAATGAATTTCAGCCAATTTCACCTCTTTTGCATGAAGAAAACGAATAACAGTGCGTATTTTACAGTCGGCGGGATTTTCAATTGACTGAGCCATTTTAAATACTCACAAACAGACGTAAAGACGGTCCAATACTTCCGTAATAGCGTCTGTGGCTAGTCAACAGATGGGGGTTCTCAACGCGCATGTGTGGAACGGCAGCCGCAGCGACCGAATTTCAAAACTGTACCATGTTAACAATTTTAAGTAGGTAGGCCAAATTGAAATACATTCACAGATAATAATTTGATGTATCAATTATCGAATTAGTCCAAAATGGTGTGTTAAGTCCACTTTTTCAATTCAAAGTGAATATATGAAATATTCTCATAGCCAAATCGAAGTTGGAATAATTTTTGTTAGTTGTTTTTTGATTGAAAAATTACTATACTACATGTATTTTTATTTATACATAGCATTTGCACAAAAATTACTTGGAATTGTTTTATTGAAAAATTGTTTGTAATATTTTATTTTAATATAATAAATTAAGTTACTCTTACAACTAACAAGTAAACTACTTCAGTTTTTATCCAGTGTTACGGTTCAACTCCCTAGTTGAAACTGACATTTGTTTTGAAGCCAGGTCAAAGTTTCAAAGCTTTGCACACCTATAGTCAAAATATATTGTTACAAGATGTTTGTTCATGTTTGTGGGAATGGATTCAGTCTCAAACAAATACCAGAGTCTGTGATAATGATGGGTTCCGCAAGAGTGACCTCGGGCAAGTTGTTCATCTGTAATTTGTGTCTATGAGCCTGCCTAAGAAGTGCTCTCTCGTGAGCTGTCAGGTTTTCCTTGCAGTGGAAGGTGACATGCGCCTTGCGATGACCCACAGTGCGAAACGCCTTGCTGCAATGAGGGCATCTGAAGGGCTTATGTCCCGTGTGCAATCTGGATAGGAAGAAAAACATGGGTCAAGTCCAAGCAGTAATTTAGTAACAATTATCATGATTTAAAAAAAAAGTCTAGTTGAATTTACTATTTTATGAATACAAATCTTCATATTACCTACAAATCTCAAATCTACCCTTGGGGG
>CABFVZ010000783.1:137493-169491 GCA_902151445.1 Timema monikensis | reverse complement strand
GGGGGGGGGGGGGGGGGGGTTTAGGGGGGGGTAAGGGGGTGTTCCCCCTTATAGGAAGTTGTATGTGCGTTTCACACCTTCCTGATGAGTTGTGATAGAATTAAACCTGACTTGAGGGATCAGGCTGTAATTATCAATTTTCTTCAAGAGGCAGAAATGTAGGTAAGGTGTGAACCGTTTTCTTCTTTTTATTGTAAAATCCTTTTTGTGTGTTTCTATCCCTAATTCCCGAACCTTCTTCCATATTAAGCCTTGCAGGAATTACATTTTGACATTTTGATTTTTCAGGTGGGGAATAATGATTTCCCTAGGTAACAAGATGGGAAAACAGGGAAAAATTAAAGAATAATTTGATTTTAGTTTAAACTAAGCCTTCCCATTCATTCCAATAAAAAAATAAAAAATAATTTTATGCTAAAATTAGAAGCTTATGGCAATTTGATCATAAAAGGATCACATTTGTTAATTAGTAGTAAAATGTTAAAACATTTTTAAATAGGGTCAGAATTTGATTGCAGTAATAGGTCTGAACAATAAATTTAAAGTGTGGAATGCCAGGTCGCCACCGTGGTTCGGATTCCACGTTAAACTGTAGGTTCTTCATTTCATTCTCACAATCACCCTACCATTACACATTAGCGTAAGTGCGTATAACCCGAACGGGTAGTAAGACGTGGTGCTAATAATAATAATAAATTTAAATTCTGTAATCTTTTAAAATTGTTAAAGGAAATGAGATATGTATACTCCAAATGTTTATATTAATTTATTTTTAAATTGTAAGATTTCAAAGTAATATTTTGTCAAACAAGTGTTGAGTAAGGTTTGTCAAGTACCTAATATAAATTAAAAAACATAGGCTACAAACTACTCAAAAACAGACCCTCAACCCTACAGGAGTTTCGCTGCGCTCCTTTTGCAAGCTTGAGTCCTTCAATACTGGGCTTTGCAAGTGTCACTGCTGCCTGATGATAAGACTAACCGCAGCAATCCTAGTGTTGAAAGCTGCCAAAAGGAGTGCAACCATTTTAACCTGGAGGTTGAGTGTTTTTGTGGTAATTGCTTAAAATTTTATATTTTCTCCTGAAAGATCACAAAAAATATTTTTTATCCGCCCGAGTTTGGCATCCCATTTTCCAAAATTGTTTCCAATTGAGGTCTTGCACAGCCCTATTCAATATACAATAAAACATTCCCCAACAAGGAGAAAAGAGGTTTTTCTTAAAGAGATATATTATTAGTAAAATGCCTCCATCTTCCTCTCACTTGATCACTTTCTGTTATCTACTCTTCCCATATTTTCTTGGCCTCCCTTGTGGTCTTTTTCCTACACCTACATACTTTATTGCCAACATTTTCTTTGGCAGTCTCTCCTTCTCCATCCTCATTACATATCCATACTATCTCACTCTTGCTTCCTCTACTATCTCATGTACTCCCTGTATCACCAATCTTTTCCAAATAACTTCGTTCTTAACCTTGTTTCTCCTCGTGACAGCTAACATGCGCCACACAAACTTCATTCTTATAGCCTACACTTTCCTAGTCCCTCTAATATTTAATGTCCATATTTTTACTGCATATGTGATTAATTGTACAAAGCACGCCTTCTACAACACTTCCTTACACTTCCAAGGGCATTTCTCTTTTCCATAGCAGGTCTTTTACACACCTATGGAATAACTCTCCTTGCTGCCCTCTTCTCATTGCATCTTCTCTACTTTCATCTTTCGCCTCAGTCACAATTCCAAGGTATTTTACGTACTGCACTTTTCTCAACTCTATTCCATCCAACTTTATAGCTTTACTAGGCATTAGGGGTACTAACAAGGTAGTCAAGCGCAATACATAGAGCCTATCTAATGAGTTACGCTTAGCCTTTTCTACTCAATCCTGATCTCACCGCAAAGTGGTGTACGCTGGGATCTAAGTAACCTGGTGAAGGTTGGGTTGAACCCTGACAGAAACAAGGTCAGGTGCACACGAGAAACAGGAGACCAGTCAGGGTTAAAAGCAACAAGCTTGGAACATGGTCTGGCCAGTTGGATCCCGGCTGAGTGGGTTGGGAGTGAGAGGGTTGGTGACGATGAGCTAAGTCATTGTCAGCACTTGTAGCTTCAGTTAGGGAAGGTTACCACCAAGAGAAGGTCTACCTGAGAACCTATAAGTGGCAGCCCCACTACCCAGGTGTAGGCCATGACAGGCTAGTGGACAAAGAGGTAATGGCTGCCTCTCAAAGAAAATCAATTGTTACCGCCAATCCCTCAACCTCAGTTTCATTCTATTGGAATTCATCAGGATAAAAGTGCAAAACACGTTATGGAACTTCCTATGAGAGGGAGAAAAAAAAAAGGGGGGCTGGGGGGACAGGGAGAAAAAATGGGTAAAGATTCATAGAAACATGAAAATGAAATAACGTAAAGGACAAACACAGGAAAAGGACATGAAAATAGGACAAGATCTTTCTGAATTTGGTTTCCTCAAAATCCTGAGTTGTCTTGGGTATCTGAAACTATGTTTAGAGCAGAACATAATTTGTTGACATGCTGTTCAAGGTAAAACTTACTCTTAACTTTTAACTGCTGGCATGCACACAGTATATAGCTGCTTATGGCGTTCTCAGTCTTTTGGAGGCAATGGAAGTGAGAAGAAGATTGTGTACATGCATCAAACATTCTTTATCACACTTGTTATGATCAAAATTTATAGATCCCTTCAATGTGATATGAAATATGGGTGCAAAGCAACTTCATCCCTAAATAAACAAAGTGTATAGTTCAAGTTCGTTAAGTCTAACATGTGCTTTTTACTACAAACAAATATAGTTTTTAGAAGGTTGTTATATATTCAGGTAGATAAGGTATAAAATATAACTGGTTAGGGAAAACATCTTTTCACATTTTGAGGGACAATTAGTTACATATGTAAGAAGGTATTGTTAAGAATCGAGAGCATAAAAGTTGATTTTAAGGAAGATTGGGGCATTTTACTAAAGTGACCTAGCCACAGGCTGTAAAAAGTTCCTGATGACTTTTAATTAAGTTCAGTTAACAGTACCTTATGTGAACGTTGAGACTGCTGGAGGAAGAGAATTTCTTGAAGCAGTGAGCACAAGTGTAGTCCTTGATGCCTGTGTGAGTCTTGGTGTGCGCTGTCAAAGTTGACTTCACAGCAAATGATCGCGTGCATTGATTGCACTGGGAACATAAAAGACATGCAATCATGTTACACAATGCAATTTGTTAATTGAAAACAACTAGTGCAATTAATTACATATTTTATGGTGACCTGGTGGTCTAGGGGTAAGGTGTCAGATTTCTGTGCTGGCGGCCGGGGTTCAATCCTCGGTCACGGCACAGATTTATCTGATTACCAAACCCTTCCTTCACCTCTGACAAGACATCTTGTGAATGTGGGGAATGCCAGGCCTCCACCGTGGTTCGGATTCCACGTTAAACTGTAGGTCCTTCATTTCATCTCACAATCACCCTACCATTACACATTAGCGTAAGTGCGTATAACCCGAACGGGTAGTAAGATAATAATAATAATAATAATAATAATAATAATAATAATTACATATTTCATCCTGGGCTGATAATTAAGTTATTTCCAAATATAATAATTTTAGATTTTTGCTATGTGAACATTGGTTTGTGATATAAATTACAGCACAAATTTGAAAAAAATTTAGCATAATTGTTTTTTTAAAAATAGTTTTATTGGCAAAACTTATAGTTCAGGATGTTCGGCAAAACCATATTTTATGATTAATTGACCTTTCCAGGTTTTCAAGAGCCCATTTCTAACTTTGTCAAGCTGCTAGATCAAGGTTGCTACAGATATGGATATTGAAAATTTCTTGACTTTTCTCTGTTTTCCAGGGCTAAAGGACAATTTTTCCTGACTTTCAGGAAAAAAGCTACAAATGATCTCCATACATTTTAAGAACAGGCTCTTCAGCACATCTTACTCAACTCTATAGTTTTGGAGCACATAGTGCTAAAAGCTGTGTTTTTGTGTTGAATAGAGGGCTTTATTTGCTTGAGCTGTGGCTCGTTGAGCCAATCTGTCCTAAATTAAGATCTTTTTGGCATGGTTTAATACCTGAAAAGGAGTGACATTGTTGATCAAACCTGGATACTAAACAGTTTATCTAAAGTCAGTTCACGATAACTTTACATCCTATGGTAATTGAAATGTCACTAAAAATGTAAGTAGGCCTATATATAAATTATGTTTCTGTTACTTAGATAGGCAATGTCAAATTAAATCACTTGTAAAAGTGGTGAAACACATTAAATAATTCTATAAGGCTTGGCTATAAAACCCTTCAACGTCAAAGAAGGGCAAAGTTATCAAGAATGGACTATATCTTTCTTCTTCTTTAGTTTAACACCCCACACTCCCCCCAACCCTATCCACGATCAAGGGATTGCTAGCCAATGACACAACCCCTAGACCACTGCTGCATGTTAGTTACTCAAGATAAAAACAAGGTTTATATTGTTGACACACAATATTGGCAAACTAATGTTTGTCTTGGGGCTAGTCACAAAATAAAACATCACGCGCCATGTGAAAGCTGCCTAAACGTGGCAATATAATATGCATACTAAACTAAAACTTATAAGTTATACGCAACTCTATTAATCTTACAGACTGAACGAAACATGGAGATTAATGCACTGGTCATAAATATGATATGTAAACCGGGCATGGAATGAGGTGTTTTTTTGTTGTTGACTTGGCATTGATGTTTACGCCACAGCGTTTTCAGGGTTAGCCTGGTATTGGTGTTAACAAAATGTTTATGATCAAGATGATACCAGAACTCGGTTTGGTAACGCTTTCCTTGACCAGACTAAACAGTAGGGCTACAACCAAAGAGCCGAGAATCTGTATGCCAATTTCAAAACAGCATCACTTCTTATGTTAGATTCAAATGCATATAACTTTGTTGTCAATTAATTTTAAGTTTTTGTAAATTAAAATTGACAGCAATTACTAGCTAGAAATACATGGAATAAGTAGGTACTTAAAACATGTTTAGTTATGAATAAAAGAAAAGAGTACTATATGATCTAGGTCTATTTAGTATTACATAAATATTTTGTTTTCTTAAGGTTATTTTTGGGAAGATATGTTTAGCTTGATATGTTGTGTAAATATTAGGACTAGTCAAAACAAGCATCAATCTAACAAAGAATAAAATTAAATATCTTATTTTCCGTTGATTTGCAGTATATATAGTAGGATTATGTAAATATTTCACCTACCAGCTGTTAGATCTACTCTACCCCATCTGCTATTTTTGTTTAAGAAAAAATCTCCAAAACATTTTCGCTCAACTTGGTCAGAACCACTTGGTTGATAACACTCAATACTATGACATAACCAAGTCAAATGCGAAAACTCGCCTATGATCAGTTGACATCAAGTGATGTCATAAGCTCGAGGATACCCGAAAGCTTCTGAGTGTATCATCGTCTCAACATTTGAGCTTGAAAGTGTTTGTTTTTATTTCAATACTGCAGCTAAATGTTATTTGTCAGATAACAGTGGGGGCATGTTGAATCATTCCTGCCGACTAGAAGTGGGTGGAGAGATGATGGCATGAGAAGAAAACACAACGCCGAATGAGTGTAGAGGAAATCACAAAAGAAGGCAAAGGATCATAATGTGGTGTGGTTGACTCTAGAAATTCTTTGAATTTTCCCTGATCCTTTCAAAATTCTCTGACTTCTCCCGGTTTTCTATACCTTTAGAAACCCTATAGATATTAAGTATCTTACAATTAATATTTTTTTAAGAGCACAATTTAATATAATACTATTTTTAGACACAATTTTATTCTGAAATTGTGTCGCTCTATGAAGGGGTAAAAGGATTTCAGCCTAAATCAATGGGCTATTGAGTTGTGTAATACAACTTAGATTTATATTAAATCATATTAAACCATTAAAAGATTGGCTTACACTAGTATATAATTGTTGTGAGATACATTCTTTATAGTTTCTTCTTCCTATAACATAATAAAATTTTCACATGTGTGCATAACAATTACCAACTTTGGCTAAAGACAGGTAGAAAGACAACATAAGAATCACATATTTACCTTGAGAATTGAGATTACTATGCTCAACTGGGAAAACTATGTTAAAAAAGATTTGTGATGAGTGTTAACTGGGAGGAGCTATATGTTATTTTGACTGTTGGAAATAAAAGTTGTGAATTTATTTCGTGAATATGTAAACATTCCAGATATTTGATAAAATTCCCTGACTTTTCCCTGACCAAGAAAATTTTCCGACTTATCCAGGTCACTGGACACCCTGTTATTGTCAACTTTAGAATTTATCTTTCAAATCAAAGTCAAAGCTGATGAATATTCAAAGCGATGTCCAAGTTTTAGAAGAAAAAAAACCTTCCTTCTTGATTTCAGGTAAATCATGTGTCTGTATAGTGTATATACAGTTTAATTGATTATTTTAATTTCCTTAATACCATATACAAATTGTCATCTAAGGTTTATCTTACCTTAAACGGCTTCTCATTTGTGTGGATGCGGATATGTCGGACGAGATCAGATGGTTTTTTGAACTCCTTCATACAATAGGAACATTGGTGCCAACGCATATTGCCAACTTTGCGCTGACGAATGACATACCTCCTGAAGTACACAAGGAATGAAGATACGAAGGTTAATACATTATAGCTAAAACCCAGACAAAAAATATAGCACTTTACTGTATGTATGAATAATATAATGAATAATAATATTTAGTTTTAATACTCAAATGTACTAATTTCCCTAATGAATAAGGGATAAGGGAGATTGAATTTTAGAGGAAGTGTACCATTGTGCATTAATTGAGAGTGTAAAGCCATTTTGGACAAATCACCATCAGTACACCCGACCGGGATTCAAACCCCGATCTCCCTGTCATTGGCAGTTTAGTTTAGCATGAAAGTGACACTTTAAACCATGTAGCCACCGAATAAAGTAAAACATTTAGTACCTATTTATATTTTCTACAATCGCTCTGTAATCGACAGTTTAGTTTAACACTAGTGTGACACCTTAGACCATGCGGCCACCAAAACAGGTAAAACCTTTAGTTACTATTTCTATTTTCTACTATTTTGTTATATTCCCATTTCATCTTTTGTTATTTTTTTTAAATAGGGATATAAATACTAACCACAGCCAAGAAATTTATCTTTACTCCCAAAAACAGTTGGCACAATGTGTTTTTAACAGTTTCTCTTTAAATTTAAAATAGAGTAATCGAGTGTTTGTGTTATTTGTAAACTTTTCTTTCTTCTTTGCGTTTGATAAAGGCAACAATGCCGAAATACTCATCAATGTTGAAAAAAAAAAAGTATGAAAAATGGATTCTAGGTAATAACCTTGTATGTGAATAAAGTTTGTGATAGGTTGACTAACCTGACAATACCATCCTGCCCCTTATCAGCAAGCGTAATGAGCGATGTCGACTCTCCATCCTTTTCGAAGGTGTGGGGGTCTTCCCCAGTTTTCTTTCTTGAAGCGTCGCATGGTTCAGATGGTTTGGATTCTGTCACAATTTAAAAAAAATATGACAGGATATCTTTTAGTGTTGGCCAATAAGATTAAAGGGTTAGTGTTTGAATTGTGGTGGCATTGTAGTTGACATTATTACGTTGTTTTTATCTATTTTTTTAATCATAAATGAAGAGAAAAAAAGTTGTTTTGTAGCAATTAGTCAATGATGTGTTTAAATAACAGAAAGTATGCTTCGAATCTTCAAATCGCTAAGGATATTCAAAATTGGAGGTTTTAAAAACAATTTTGGTCCTATTACTATTACTTCCTGAAGAAGATGCTAATGAAAACATACCAATATTGGGGTCTGTATGAATATGGGTTAATGTTTTACTTTTGTATGTGCTTCATTTTTCTACAATTCTATTTATTTATGGGAGAGATTTTTGGCTGTAAGAAATGGAGTAACCAGTTTGGCCACCATGTGTGTAAACTTTTAGCCTTTTCTTTGGAAGAAAACATTGCTCAAGGTATATCCTCTTGGAGGTTGTCCACATGTCATATTATTGATTGCATCTTATATTTTGCTTAGTGTGTTTGATATATAAGATTCAATTTTCTAATTTTTTTCCCCTTCAAATTTTTATTCCAAATTATTTCTTAGTGCTAGCATGATACTTACTGGGAGGTTTGTCCCAACTTATCTATAGAAACAAAATCTAACAATCAGACCCAATATAAAGTAGTCAGGGTTTTAGGCCCTTAGCCCTCGACCATTTCATTTATATATGCTAGTTTTGCCACTGTTTATTTTATTAATTTAATACCATTTTTAAAACACCTAAATTAACCATGGATATAATAGGCTTGAAAGTGCCCTGTATTTATAATATTCAAAGAAATTTAATAATATTTTATACATCTTTTACAAAATTCTCCCCTTAAATTTATTAGAAATCATGTTAACATTATCACGCTACTGAGAGTACTACACTTAAAGAGTACATTATTGTTTTCCAATCAGTTAGGCCTATTTTAGTAAGTAGCCTTCAGCATCTTCAATGTATTATTCTTTTCTAGTCCTAATTTAATACCTCTATTACTAAATAAGTCAGTTCAAATGTTTAATCATAAGAAAGTGTGGAGTTTTATGTTAATTATAAGTAGTCCAAAGTTGTAAGCAATGTATGTTTTAAACTTCAATTCATTACCTTCATCTTTAGGCCTTTAACTTTTGAATCTAGTAGTTTTCATTCTTGTAAAGTCTTTGTTGAAATTATAGTGTCATCTAAATTTATTACTTTTGCCTTTCACTTTTAAGCATCAGGCTGTTTTATTTTATGAGTACCTGGAAGCTGTGAGATGCATGTGTGGCTTGCACCTGTGGCTTCACAGTGGAAAGGGGAGGTTTGGCGTGAACAGCTAGCCAATAGGCCCATTAGATTTTAACATCTGTTTTTGATACTATGTGGAAGGAAAGCGTTAGACGCAACACACTTGCCAGTTAGCTCGCGAGCTAGGAAGACGTACTAAGAGGTACAAATAGTCGTTCTCTTTGTGTTGGCTTTAGGGTGTTTAGAGATGGGTGGAAGAAAAGGGAGACTACCATGTGGCTAATTTATCACAACTATAACCATGTTATGTTTGTCTTCAAGTAATAACTAACCTTTTTTTCTTTTCATGTCACTAGTGTTTAAAATGTTTGTTAAAATTTCGCCAAATAAAACTTCTGAATCAACCTCATAAATTTCAATTTCTTTATTATGAATCAAGTTCTCCACCACCACCATTATCAATTCACCCCAAGAAGCTCTACTGAACCCACTGGCTGCACGGACAAGATCTAAAGAAGAAGATGAAGAGGAGGAGTTCGACTAACTAGACCAAGACCATTAATTTACCACCTAATGAAAACAAAACCAGAAGTGTAAAATCAGAAAAATGGAGATTCATTTTCAAGAAAAGATGGATTAGACCATTCCTTTGTTTGAATCCCTGTAAAGTAGAACTACCTAAGTTCAAAGTGTCTCCTACCTGGAGCGCTGGCTGGTTTATTGTTAGACAATCCACTGTTGACGATGGCCTGATGAAGAATGTCTGCGTCTGAGCTTTGTGGGGTTTCTCCGAGCTCCTTCTGTAGCTCGGCTAATGATGACATCACCGCACTTATGTTAGCTTCTCCTTGCTGCTCTCCCGATAGGTCAACAACACCCAACTGTGGTTTTTAACCAAATATGTTATGTGTAATAGAGGACTAGGCCAAATTATCAATGTGAAAGAAGCGCCTTACATTGGTTTGGACATGTTGAGGGGAAGAGTGTGGATCGAGTGACGGAGCAAACACACTGTATGATGGAAGAGTGTATGGTCAAATGGAAGGGGTAGGCCAAGTAATATGTGGTTAAATATTGTAGACAAATGTGTGAAAAAGAGAAACATTAAGAGTTTTAAGAATTAAAGAGCATGTATGATTCATGACATGGAAGTTGTTTAGTGAAGGGAGTATGTAGGGATTGGGAAATGTGAAGAAAGTTAGTGAGGATGGTTTAAGTATGAAGTTTTTTTTTAAAGTTATATGCACAGTTTCTTGCCCACCTCTTAAGGCACTGGTGAATGTGTGAGTGTGTGTGCATCCGTGTGTGTAGGTGGGCTAAATAGTGGTCTGAATTAGGATGGATTGCCAACACACTTAATGAAAGAGAAATTGTTTAGTTAACCCCTTGACTTACCATTTGACCTGTATATGTTTTACACCAGGATTACCATTTAAATTCACGTAAAAATACTTTATGCACAAGTTTAGTTTAACTGATACAGCTTATATAATATATTTGCAATTTCAATGTCCTAGAGTGCATTTTTATGTCATGCTAAATTATCATTTTTTTCTCCTCCCATTTACATTTTTCCTTCCTCCCGTTTCCCCTCAATCTTCTTCCACTATCAACCCTCTTTCCTAACACTTCCCTTCAGCCTTTATTTATCTATCACTTTATTTTACTTATTTCACTCTATTTCACTCCCCTACCACTTATATTATTTCCCCCACATCCTTCAGTTTATATCTCCCCCAGGGTGACCTGGTGGTCTAGGTGTAAGGTGTCAGACTTCTGTGTTGGGGGTCCGGGTTCAATCCTCGGTCCCGGCACAGATTTATCTGATTGCCAAACCCTTCCTTCACCCCTGACAAGACGTGTATTAATCGCAACTTGTGAATGTGTGGTAATGCCAGGCCTCCACCGTGGTTCGGATCCCACGTTAAACTGTAGGTCCTCCATTTCATCTCACAGTCACCCTACCATTACACATTAGGATGATGATAATAATAATAATAATAATAATGTTTGAATGTCATTGAAAATTTTAATGAGAGTAAACCTGTGCAAACTTTTGAGGTCTGTAATTCAAAATTTAGAACCTTAATATTGGAAAAATTCGGATTCAATTTGAAATTTCAAATCCAAATAAATCTGAGATTTGGATTTTTTTTTTTTTAGGGTTTAGCTCTAAATTCGAATGTATAGCTCATATTTGCTTAACAAACCAATATGATCCAACTCGAAACTAGGTTCTTGGTAGGGATTGGTAGTGAATAGTGCAATAAACTTGAGTGGCAGGTTGTAGAGAAATGCCTGAGGGACAAATGTTTATAACAAGAGCATATATTTTATTATCTTTTATAGTGAATATCAATCAACTTTACAGTATGATTGAAAACATGGTGTGGACTTTGTTTGATGTTTCATCTTTTAAGGCTAGGGATACTAATTAATATTTTTTTTTAAATAAACCTAAAATGTGTCTAAAATGATTATAAACATTTTTTGAAATATTTTATAATTGGGTTAGATTCAGAAACTTAGGATGGTAAAATATTCATTCAAAACATTATCACCATAGGCCTAAGCAAAATTATTTGATAAAGATCTGAACCTATTTTTAAAATAAGATATTCAATCAAATTTTAAGAAGGGGATTAGACTCTGATTCAGTTCAAAATTATGTTTAGAGATAAGATTCAATTTGAGATTTTTCTAACAGCATTAGATTTGATTATGATTTGATTCAAAATTGAAAATTATCGATTCGTACTGGCATAAATGAGATTGGACTAGGGATGTGGTATCGAAAGAAAAGTATTGATACTGTACTCATTAAAATTATGGGAAGAAAAATATCGATACTGTACTAGTATCGAAAGAAAAGTATCAATAACAGTATCAGTATTGATTTTTTTTTACAAAATACTTTTCGATCTCCAACTTCTAAAACTTACATGATTATTCACTTATGGAAGGTGCCCTTTTCTAATTACATTTGTCATTTATATACTTTTCCAAGGTAGAACTTTTCTATTTCTTTGCTTGGGGCACCCTTGAGTTAATTGAGTTCATTTATCTCTATAAAAGCTTCTTTTGTTTAGTTTGTGATATGTCTAGTCAGGCATCAGGCTGTATTGATACACAAAGATGAAATAATAGTTATGAATTATGATGAACTAAAAGAGATTGAGTGCTAGAATTGCTTTTTGCTTGTCACACAGAAAATGAGTGAGAATTGAGAAATAGTGTCATTTGTTCTTTCTCCACAGCCCACCCTAGTAAACGTTTAATCCCAGAATGAGTAAAAATAACAAAAAACTTGTTTCTTTCAATACCGATATGATACCGGAGTGTGAGTACTAATATGAGCAAAAGTATTGAGTAAAAAAAATTATTAGTATTGAAAGGAAAATATCGATGTTAGTATAGTATCAATATTTTTTTACATCCCTAGATTGGACTGAGTAGTGAAGTGCCCTCACCTTTTCTGTAACATGCATCCGACTCATGTGAGCATTGAGGCTGCCAAGCTTCTTGAACGCACAAGGACACTCGTTGCACTTGTACACCTGCTCACCACAGGTGGGGATAGTGTGGACTCTAATAATGTGCGCTCGAAGGTTTCCTTGGAAAAATACATCCAAGATTTACAATTGAACTCACAAATGGTGACTTTAAAAACTAAGGGTGTCAAACAACATACAATTTTTACTGGTATAGAAATAATTAAGAATCAATCTCAGTATTAATATGTTTGACACTTCAGTTCTTTGTTTTTCTGATTCCAGAAATAAAAGTTCTGAGCTGTTAAATACACTAAAAACCATGTTAATATGGAAAAATATCTCAAGAAATTGAATTTTAAATTGTGATAGTATAGTAAAGTTATTTACCAGAGTAAAACAAAATATTACTAACACTTGTGCAATAAAAAAACATTTCCAAATAATTTTAGAGTATTAAGTCATATACAACTCGAAAATATTATTTTTTCAATCATAGCTTTGATAATATTTCATATATTTTATTTGATTTTGCTTCAAATCGAAAAAATAGATATGTCTATTAAATTACTCTAGTGGGGTTGAGCTTATAGAAATGTACCCGGATTTGTGTGGAGATAAAGCAGAAAAACATTTAGGAAAAACACTTCTTGATAGACCCGGACGGTATTCTTAGCTTGACCTCCAAGTCACCAGTACAATAGATCTAATGAGCTTAGCATTTAGACTAAAGGGCCTTTAGGTGCAGCTCATTATTTAAATAAGACAATTATCAGAACTTGGCACTCACCTCTCTGGCTGAACATGGCGGAGCAAAAATCACATGGAAAAGGCTTCAGACCGTTGTGTTTCGTCATGTGTATTTGAAGTGAGCCCTTTTGGTTGAAGGCACGCATACACTGATGACACTAAACATACAACAAGTTTATGAGCTTTATAGCTGCATACACAGTGGTTTTCAAACTTCTTGGGAACATGACCAACAACCAACTTTCATGAGACTCACCTAGCTTCAATGGGCGTGAATAAGGGGGGGTAACTTTTAATTTAATTGCTTTTATTAATGTTAAATCTATTTTATATGAGTTGTGTGTGAGTGGTGTGATTGTTTCTGTTTTTTGTTGATGACAGGAATTGACATCCAAGTCACAGGTGCAAACATTAAACCAGATTCCCGTATAGGGACTGTACATAAACTATGTCAGACTATATTTTGTACCCCTTTAAATCCACCCTCACTTGTCACAACTTGTGAATCTCCCTTCTAATTCTACACCAAAATTTCATAGAAACATCTCTCCTCCCTTATAAAAACGATTGAAAATTGTCACAATTTCTTGAAAAAATGGAATATGTTTACCTTTTATCAAGTATGCTGGGAAAAATTAGCACATTAGATAAAAAGTGAAGATATTTTTTTATAGAACATAAAATTTCGTACATAAAAGTCCTTAGTATATATATCTGAAGTTAGTAGTTTAGGTGAGAGCGCCAATCAAAGTTGCACTTTTAAAACCCCCACAGAGGTGAATTCCTTCTTGTGATGAGTGCGTGAACATTAGTAGCACTCTTGATTTCAAAATAAATACGCTTAATTGTAATGCGACATAAATTATCTGACCCCACCTTCCCCTCTTGTCATGCTCAGCACTACACCCCCTTCCCTCAATATGTGTACATAGTTTATGGACTATCCTCCCCTTTTTTTGCCCCACATTTAAATTTTTCTTAAATCTTTATTTTCTAACTACAAAATGTTTACAATTCAAAAACCTTTCCCTCGACCCATTATTTGGAAATCACTGGTAAAAAAATGTTAGAAAAATCTGGTAAAAAAAAGTATTTTTGTGAACATATTTCTTTTTACTTTAAAGAAACAAATTTTAAGATAAATTGTAAAATGATTAAACAACTAGCTCTTGATTGTGTTTTGATTGTAACTACAGTAAAGCCTCGATTATCTGCAAGTGCCACAATTATTTTTTTATTACGAACCTCAAAAAAACAAAAAAAAAAACCAATTTCTATCCAAGCCAACAACAGGGAAAATACAATAGGCCCTAAAGTGCGAAGGTCAAAAATTACTGACAGGTTTATTGTGCAGCGTAATCCTATAAGCCTTCTTGGAATTTGTGGATGAGTGGCAGGCTCTTGCTTTTTTGTTTTGGTCATGGCTTTCACATTCTCTGATCACTGATCTTGACAACCCGAGCGGGCCTCCAGTGGTGTCAGTTGTTAGTAAGCGTGCTTAGTGATCAGTCGTGTTTTATGTTTCTTTGTCAGTGCTCAAGTTTAGTGTTTTGTTAGTTCCTAAAATTAATAATGGCTGAAAAATGAAAGAAGGTTATGTTAACGACTGCACAAAAACTTGAAATGATTTCTAAAATCGAAAATGGAGCTTCAAGGAAGCAGATGTGTTGGATTACGGGATCAGGGAAACAACAGTGTGAGACATTTTAAAGCAAAAAGCATCAGTGTTGGATGGTGCATCTGGAATGAAAAAACGAAAAACAATGAAAAAAATCCACCTATAATGAATTTTGGTCGGCATTAGAGGAATAGTTAGCTCAGGTGCAAAGTGATGGCACCCTCGTGTCTGCTTCTGTCATTGCAACTAAAACAATTTTTTTATTTTTTTTATTTGTTAGGCCTGGAAGGAAATTTTGATGCGTTGTCCATTTGGTTACATAGTTTTAAGAAACATCATGAAATTAGAGAGATTGGTCTACACGGAGAGAAGCTGAGTGGCGAACAACAAGCAGCTGATGATTTTCAATGTGATTTTGAAGAGTTTGTGTCGTCTGAAGATCTGTCATATGAACAAATTTATAATGCTGATGAATCAGGGCTTTTTGTAAGTGTCTTCCCACTCGTACTTTAGCATTTGAAAGTGAACATCAAGCGGCAGGTCATAAAAGTAGCAAGAAAAGAATTACAATCTTGCCATGCAGCAACGTTGTGGGTAGTCACCAACTTAGGCTTCTTGTAATCGGCAAATCTAAGAAACTGAGGTCTTTTAAGGGGACAAAAGCAGAAAATGTACCAGTTGATAATAAAAAAATAATAAAAAAAGTTGGATGAACCAGCAGATTTTTCAAGAATGGTTTGAAAAGATTTGTGTGCCTCGAGTACGTAAACATCTTGGCTCAAAAAATTTGCCAAAGAAGGCTGTTTTGTTAACTGACAATGCGGCTTCACATCCAGCTAGAAGTGTGCTTAAATCTTCTGACAGGCATATCTTTGCAAAGTTTTTGCCCCCAAATGTTACTGCGGTGATACAACCTATGGAACAGGGAGTCATTGTATCCATGAAGAGAACATACAGAACAAAGTTGTTACTGTCAAAAATTGAAGAAGGCTGCGATCTCAAAGAATTTTGGAAGAATTATACAATTTTGGATATTATTTACAATATTACGTCTGCATAGAATTACATCAAATCCTAGTTAAGTCGTGGAGAAAACTCTTTCCGCGTATAAAAAAAAAAATGTAAACCAAAACATTTGTGAAGAAGAGAATGAAGTCATTCCGACCGCTACACTTGTTGATCTAGTAATATTCGTTGTGTGGAATGCCAGGTCGCCACCGTGGTTCGGATTCCACGTTAAACTGTAGGTCCTTCATTTCATCTCACAATCACCCTACGATTACACATTAGCGTAAGTGCGTATAACCCGAACGGGTAGTAAGACGCGGTGCTAATAATAATAATAATAACATTCGTTCCGGGAGGTGAGAATGTCGACGAAGAGAACATAGAAGAGTGACTGGAATGCAACGTAAGTGAGCTGGGGTTTAACGATTGACTGACGTAGAGATAAAGAGCAAAGCAATGGGAGTGAACAAGAACGAAGAAGAACAAAGTGAAAGTTAAGATGATGAGGCGCCTGCGCGGATGACACACAAAACTGCTTTGCAGCACATATACAGATTGCTTCAATATTTAGAGGAACAAAACGATGCACATCTGGCAGAAAAATATCATGTTAAGGAAAGTACAATCTAGAATAAAAAAAGGTGTTTCCAAAGCAAGAAGCAAAAACGAGTGAATGATTTATTTTAAAAAGGCGTAACTGAACACTTTTTGTTAACAGTACAGTAGATATTTTTTTTGTTTACTGTTCTTTATTTTAGTGATTTAGACGTAGAGTAAAGGTTTCTGCTGTACTGTACATATTTTATAAGTTTTACATATTATGTTTTTTGTACAATACAACTTGCAGTTATAGATGGGTGATCAATGTCCAGGATGATTGAACTAATGTAATTTATCCTTGACTTGTACTGATGAGAAAGTTAACAAAGATGTCGTTCTCATCTCTGGTTTCCTGGTGATGGGGAGGATGATGCTCAAAGTGTGTGACCAAGTGTAGTGAAGAGTTTTATCTTTAATCGTTTCCCAAACTCCTATCGTAAAGATGCGTGTTAATTACCTTCTAATCATCCATTCATTCATACAAAGTGCTCAAAAATTCAAATAGCTACAGTAGTAATGTTTGACTTTGCTTAAGACCTTGGTTAAGGTGAAGAAAATATTCAAAGCAACAAAATGTATTCAAGGTGGATTATTAGTTTATTTGCCTGAATTTACAATAGTAAAGGAGGGTTAACTAAATATGATTTTAAAGTTTCTTTATTTTTGAATTAATGTAGATAATGTCTAATTTTCTCCGTTTCATGGTCAAAATCCCTGACTTTTCCCAGTTTTTTTCCCAGTTTTCAAATTCCCTGGCTATTCCAGGTCTTCCTTACTGTGGCCACCCTGTTATATCATTACTACTTTAAATGGGATGATCAAGCACCCATAAATCATTATTCAGCCCTAAGAAGATTAACATTATTTTATAACTAAACCTAAGTCATTACTACCTTATAAGGTCTTTCCCCAGTATGTATGCGCTTATGTCGAAGCAGCTGACTTGGTTTTTGGAAGCTTTTGGTACACGTGTCACATTTGTGACAGAAGGCAGTTCGATCAATATTGCGTTTGTGACATTTGTGACTCAGAGAAGCTTTCACCTGCAAAACAAACAATATCACATTGTCAGAATCAAATTAAAATATAAATGTTAAGTAGAAACATTTATACCGCTCGCCAGTTTTCCTACGATTTCCACATGCAGCATCTACCAGTGTGTGTGTGTGTGTGTATATATATATATATATTTTTAGCGCAGGGTCTCACTACCTGTTCAGCTTATGCACCTATGTACTAATTAAACTAATGGGTTGAAAATTAGGAAGGCTCAATTTAGAAGTTAAGTTAAGTTCATCCTATAATGGTTTTTGAACCACCATTAAGCAGTATTGAAGTCTAAAATAAAATTTGTTCTCAAATACTCGAATATCTTTAAGTGTTTGACGGATTCAAGGTTTCATCACATCTCTTACCGACTAACCCTTAAAATATGAGTGATAAATGACCCTAACACACATTTAGCCCTAGATAGCTCAGTGGTAAGATAATGACGTGCTAAGTTGGAGGTTCCGGATTTAGTTCCAGATTAATAAAGAATTTTCTAAAACAGTTAATTATTTAGGTCAATAATATAATATAGGTTTGAAGTCATTTCACCAACTTATTAGCGGTTTGGGATTTCCGAAGTTCTTCGTAAAAGTGTTTCATTGTCTAGGAGTGCTTATTCCTTTTGCCTTTACCATATCTTCTGCCATCTTTATAAACTTTTGTGGGGCCATTTTTTTTAAATAATAAATATTGTTTTTCCACAATGCAATTACACTCAAGCCACCCTAAAAAAAATCCTTTCATCAATAGTAGCACTTGCTACACTGACTTGAAAACGGTGGAGAGCCAGGTGACAATCCCTAAAGAGAGATGGTAATGGGTCAGGGTGATAAGCTTCACAAACATGCCAAAACCACCGGTGAAATATTTATGGTTCCAAGGACAGACCACTAGTGACTTGGAGAGAGAAGAGATGAGTTGTCTGCTCTACTCACACCAGGCCATTCTGTTTCGGCTATTGTGGGGTTGTATTCGATATATTTTCAAAATCCGGGGGCAAAATATGAAGCACCTTAGCAAGTATCAATTTTCATGAGTTTCAGATTGAATATTAATGTGAATGAAGTATCATTATAAAGTTAAATAAAGTTGGCATTAATTGATTTACTTCCTCCATTTATTACAAATGTGTAAGTATACAAAATAACAAATTGAATATTGCATTTATTTGGAACTTTTTTATGCTATTAATTGAAAGTTTATTGAAATAATATTTATCTCAATTAATAGACCTCCTTAAAATACTTCTAATATGAAATCTTTGCAACATTCAGTTTTTCTAAAAATTGTTGCATTAGATGCCAAAATTTCAAACTTTAAGTAAACACTGTGCTAAAAATATGGATTTAATTTATATATAATACACGGATCCTAGTTTGGTTTAAGAAGACCTACTATGTATCATCATCATTATTATTATTATTATATTATCAATTTTGGGCCCTACAACCTTAATAAACATTTTTTTCTTTCTTTCAAAGGACGTTTTCTAATCTCATGTCCCAATACTTTTTTTTTATATTCTCGTCTCGAGATCATCTCAAATTGAAAAAATGGTTCTAGCACATCCTTATTACTAAGGTTGAATAAAGAGGAAGTGTATCCATATTTGCATGGGTGACCTGGTGGTCTAGGGGTAAAGTGTCAGATTTCTGTGCTGGCGGTCGAGGTTCAATCCTCGGTCCCGGCACAAATTTATCTGATTTCCAAACCCTTCCTTCACCTCTGACAAGACATCTTGTGAATGTGGGGAATGCCAGGTCGCCACCGTGGTTCGGATTCCACGTTAAACTGTAGGTCCTTCATTTCATCTCACAATCACCCTACCATTACACATTAGCGTAAGTGCGTATAACCCGAATGGGTAGTAAGACGTGGGGCTAATAATAATAATAATAATAATAATAATAATAATAACATATTTGCCTGGAGGGAGAGTGGAAAACCATTTAGGAAAACCCATCCTCAGTACAGCGGACCGAGATTATAGCCCTGTTAACCTGTAATTGGCAATCTTCTATTTCGAAAGTGATGCCTTAGACCATGAGGTCACTGAACTGAGTGTCAATTTATTAAATGTCCCACACCTTGTTGTGATCTTTCAAGTGTTCTCGCAGTGCAGAATACAGAGAAAAGTGTTGGTAGCACTGGTGACACCGGTACTTTCTGGAGAAAGCTTTCACTTCTTCGTCGTGTTCTTTCTTGTGCTCATCAAGTTGCATCTGTTAACACCATATCATCATCATCATCATCATGTACACTAGATACATTCTTTTATTAACTGCTTCGCCAAATTTTTGGAAACAATATACCTTTTTTATTTGTTAACCGTTTATTTTGTGATGCATGCTTTATTGCCTATAAGCAATTTGCAAATACAGTAACTTATCTCAAGTCTGAGCTAGCCATGATTTTTTTTTAAATTTTGAATTAAATCAAAGTATTTTATTACTAATCTAAACATATTAGAGATAAAATATTTTAAAATCAAAATAGTTTGAATCGAGTATTTAATAGTTAAAATTTTATCTCATTCAAATTAAATATTAGGCTAAATTATAGGTAGCTTTTTAATCAAGTTCATTTAAAAAATAATGTTGGCATCCAATGTTTTAAAGCTTAAGAGATTCACAGATTCCTCTGGTCAAATAATCAGTATGCTTCTCCAAAAAGTTACAATTATTCAAATGTTTTGCCATTTAGATTCAAATTTTTAATCAAATTCTATCTAATCAAAATCTGAGATTTGTTTGGATTTGAAATTTTGAATCTGATAATAATCTTTCTAATACTAAGCTTAGGACTGTGGAGTCGGTACGCTAAGCTTTCAACTCAGACTCTTCTACTGTCCAACTCTGACTCTTTCATAAATGGCCAAAGTATAATAATTAGTAATAACAATAAAATGTTCCATTACAGATTACTTCATGGGAAGCTTCTTTGACAATGTGAATATTTAATTAAATATATTTATCGATCCAAATTACAAATATTGGTTTTAAAGAATAAAAGGGAATAAAATTAATTGATATATTTACCATGTATCGTAATAATATTACAATTTTTTATTTTAATCTGGAGTTGGTACATTTTTACTGACTCCCACTCTGAATCCACCCAAAATTTCTTCCAACTCAAACTCCACGACTTCCCCTCTACAGCCATGATTAAGATTCAGAACTTCGAATAAAATACAAATCCTAAGAAGATTCAGTTTCAAAATATTGAAGCTATGCAGAGGCCTAATATTCAGACTCCAATTTACTAAATATTCAAGACTAGTCTGAATAAAGTTTTGTACTTTAGTGAATAAATGTATTATCGAGTACTTGGCAGTCCGGCGACTCACCTGGGTGTTGAACTCATCCCCGCAGTCAGAGCAGAATAGGTTTTCTTCTTGCTCGTGCACCATGATGTGCGCCTTAAGGCTGGCGATGCGGTTGAACCTTTTGTGACACTCGGGACAGCGTGGGTCCTTTACGTTGTGGGTGGCCTCGTGTAGAGACAGGTTGACTGCAACATTGAACGTGGCGGAGCACAAGTGGCAGCGGTATGGCTTGTCTTCTGAGTGGAGTTTTATGTGACGACGGAGCTGGGCCCACTTGGGAAATTCCTTGGCACAAACGTTGCACCTGAAGGGGCCCTGTCAGATTTTTAAACATAAGTAAAAAAAATAAAATAATAACCTTCCATAACCTCACTATTTAATGTGCAGTTAGGTTCTAAACTATAAATGGTTCAAATCTAAAATGGGACCTTTGAATCCTCAGAATCCTCAAAGATATTTGAGATTCGAGAAAATCTCTTATTCAAGACTCAAATACTTGAAAAAAATGTATTTTTATTTTTCAAAAGAAATTTGTTTTAGAACCCTAATAATTGGTGATTTAGAACCAATTATAATAATATGAGCGTAATAACCAGGCCCCATAACAGTAATTTAACACCTAAGCCAATGTATGAATGTTATAATGAATGGTAACATTTAATTTTGTATTTTTTGTTATTCTATTATATTCATATTTCCTCTTAAGTTCATAATTTTTGTCCAAGATTCAAATTCGTAAAATAACGGATTCGACCCAACTATAAGTCAAGTTTGAAGCTTAATTTTACCTTCAAATCTGAATCATGGAAAAAATTACCTTTGATGAAATAGTAAGATGGCAGAATAATTTAGTTAGAAATTGTAACTAAATGTTAAAACAATGTTTTGAGGTCTGGTTATTAATAAAAGTGTGTGAAGCTTTGAAAACTTCTTGATTTCACTTTGGATATTTGTTAACTTCAACTTCGATTAGAAAGTAAAATTACAAATTCTAAAATGATTTGATGATAGCTTAATTTATAATTTTATGACTAAATATATTATAAAAAATTTATTATTATTTTTTAAACGAAGTTCAATTCGGTTTCGGGAATATCTCATATTATTTGATTCGACATTGCTTTGAATTGAAAAACTGGACTGCACACACCCCTAGTTGTTATTATTATTATGTCAGCATTTGTTTTTTTTACAAAATAATGGGTCAAAAGAGCTTATCAAAGATGAAAATGTTTAATCCATTAAAAAAGTATGACTTAATGGCATCGTTAATTCTGTACCTTTCCCACAGGTGGCTCCACCTCAGTCTCATCTTTGCGTGGGCGGCCAGGTCCTCTCCTCGCGACAAGATCATTCTTGAAGGACGGGATCAGCGAGGGACAGCGCCGAGGTGGGCGCGGTCCAATTATGTGGAAATGTAGTTCCTTCTCTTCTCCTGTCTCCTCTTCTAACTCCCCCAGTTGGCAAGCAAGCTCCTCTCTGTGCTCCTTGTCGAGGGCGGGGAGATCCATGTTCATCCCCATGCGCAATTCCTCTGTTTTCTCTCTCTCTATGTTACACTGAGCCTCGTCTACATCACACCCAGAATTAAGAGTCCCAGGATTGTTGTTGAGGAGTGCCAACTGAGTGAGCAAGAGAACAGTTAAAAATTATTATTCCAGCCTCAGGATATGCCAAAATTACTCCCATCAAAGTTGTGGGGCTGATGTTTACTTACTATCTAGTGACTTTATATAACTATGTTTGTGAGTAAGCGTTGTATTATTTAAATTTTTGTTCATGAAAAGATCTAGTAGATCAGGAGGGGGTGATGTTCTTCCTGCGTTGGGAAAGAGAAGTACCAATAAAGAGTAGAGAAGTAGTATATAGGACATCCTTTGTATCTATATACAGCAGAAATGTGAACATGTGATGTAAGCGAGACCTGGGAGTACATGCGATAACAGAAGAAATAAGGGTGAGATGATAGGGACAAGTAATGGGATGTTAGAGTACATGAGATAACAGAAGAAATTAAGGGTGAGATGATAGGGACAAGTAGTGGGATGTTAGAGTACATGTGATAACAGAGGAAGTAAGGGTGAGATGATAGGGACAAGTAGTGGGATGTTAGAGTACATGAGATAACAGAGGAAGTAAGGGTGAGATGATATGATCATGTTATGAAGATGGAAAAGGAAATAATCCCAAGGGAGAATGATGTATATTAAGTTTGTATGGAAATCTACTGCAAGGGTGATCAAGGAAGACATGGAAGCAGCAAGTGTGAGGGTGAAAGGAGAAAAATGGAAGCAAATAAATGAAGAGTGGAAATAGGAAAGAGGAAGATGGAGGCATTTTATAAACTGACCCAGCCAAAGGCTAGAAACAGTTGATGATGATGATGATGATGATTTAATGAATAAATATGTTTGCCAATTAAGTGAATATAGCATACATAGTAAGATAATAAAATAATCTAGTTAATGATAAATCCATAAAGAATATGAAATCCTAAGGAACATAAAGCCTAGTAGCTTTGAAATACTTATGTGGAGAAGCAATTGAATTTTCTTTTTATTGAAATAAACATGTTTAGCCTTTCTTTAACTAAAAGCAAGTTTAACTTAATGGTAAAACACAAAATCTTGACTGAAAAAAATAAAAAGTGTCTTTCGCTTAGCAATTCAAGCAATCAGTGTGGTCATGGTTTAAAAATGGAGAACTAATAATACTAATAATTATGTTAATTTACCTGGGTACCATCCAAGAACAGTCCTAAATTATTGTTGCTAATACTTTTCAGAATGATGTTGTGTGGAGTCCCTTGATCGATGATCGTATTTTCTTCAAGAAAATGCAATGGGACGGTTAAGAATGTTGTGGTTCCATCTTCAAGATTATCTAAAATAAATACCATACACCGATATAACACTTAGTTATCCATCTCTGATAAAGTGATCATTCACCCCTGATTTTTAGGAAAGCCCCTGTAGTCCGACACTTTAGTTCATACTCATTAAATTGTAAGATGACATGTGGACACATGAATCAAATCCGGGACTTCTGGTTTATTACGCCAATAATCCAACCACTGAGCTATCTAGAAGTCATCCCATGCTCAGGGTCACTCTTCACTCATATTTAAAGACAAAGTTGTGATGGATGTGCAGAAATTTCCAGATACATATGAGCAATGGCATACAAAACCAAATTTTCCATGTTCGATTCCGGTGCTGTGGTGTCATTTTTCAATTTAAAGAATATTATATCTAGATGCGGCTATAACCGTAATCATCAAATATAATAGCTTAGCTATTTAAGTAATCACTTTAGCTCAGTTAGTAGCTTGAGAGCTAGGTGTTGTGTCTGTTCTAGACTTAAGGTAGTGTATAGGTAATGTACTAACAAAACCATTCAGTTCAGAAAGTGCACATTAAATAGACCTACCTCAATTAAATAAAAAAATAAATACATAACAACCTTCGTTAAAGTGGTATATGCTATACATATTTTGTGCACCAATTTATTAAATAGCTATAGTGGAGCCCTAATTATCTTAAATCCGATGACCTGAGGTGGTTGAACAATTTATGTTTTGTGAGAGTTGTCTTTGTCTACGAAACGATCCGTATTAAACTGGTTCTGTCATCTAAAATAAACAGCGGAGCCACTCATTGTCCCCAATGTATTGTGACGCTATAAATATTACTGTCCAAAGCTCCACCTAGTTGTCAGTTGCCTACCAATGACTGCCATTGCTGCAACATATTGATTTGTCAAGATCTTTTTTTTTTTTTCAAATGATTTGAGAGTTTTGTGTGTACAAATTTAGTGTGACTTAATGTATATTTTGTAATTTCCCATCATGATTGAAAGTTAAATAGTTAAATAAAATAAAAATGTTGTTAGTAGTGGCTCCATATTATCAGGGTTTTATTGGTCATGCAAGGCCACCTCGGTGCGGTTAGACCCGGATAATTGGGACTACTGTAACTAACTCAATATGAAAGAAGATGTATTCTTCTGATGAATACCATTTAAAAGCAAGGATCTATTTTTATAAATAATCAATGTTTCGTCAACAATCCCCCAACCCCTTCCCTCCTATTGGCCATTGATTTGAGGTATTTAACATGTATGTTCTGAACCAACTGTTTATATCAGCACACAGCTTATAAATCAAATTTAATCTAGAACAGACACAACACCCAGACCCCCTGAAAGAGGAAATCTACATTTCACCAATGATAAATTTTTCAGCCATGCCGGGAATCAATCCCAGGACATTTAGCTCAGTAGACAAACATGCCACCAATTGATAATATTTTACATATTGGTCAGTGTTTGAGAATATTGCCTATACTAACAGATATATTCTGATATATCATGATAAATATCCTGATATTTATCTGTTGATATACACCACAATATATATCAAGCAAAGGAACTTACAAAAATTTTATATTTTTATTTAGGTGATGTACACTACTTGGCAAACTTGTGTGATCATAGATTTCGTGGATGAAATCTAACCGAAAACAAAAAACTAGTGTTTGAGCATGTGAATTCTCTAAGTAATAGTGTTATTCCAATTATTATGGTTCTATCAATGGTCAGATGCCCTTTCACTCATATTTGTTTGGTAGGAAGTTACACCCTTCCAATGACTTATTGGAAATCAGTGAATATTATAGAATCTGTTGTATGGTTTGATTGAAGAAAGAACCCGCCTCGGTGGCATAGTTGGCTAACGCGCTTGTCTTGTTGAGCTCGACTGCTGAGGACAAGGGGATCGAGGTTCGAATCTCGGTTGGGTGAACTGGGGTGGGGGGGGTGGGGTGTATTGTGTTCCTAAATGGTTTTCCATTCTCCATCCACAAAAATGCGGGTTCACTACCTCTAATTCAACCTTCCCAATTCCTAATCCATTAGCGTAATTAGTACTTAAAGCGTATAACCCGAACAGTTAGTAAGACGCGGTGCTATATATTAATGAAAAATTAATTAATTAATTAATTAATGATTGAAGAAAGAGTTGAAGAAGAGCTGGTTAGATTTGTGTGAACAACTAACCTTTAGCACATTTTAAAAAATTATGGCATAGTCTAATCAAAACTGGGAAATGGAAAGACAAGTTTACATTCTTGTTCAAATAGCCTACTTGAACAAAGATTCAAGCAGTAAAAAAATTAAACTTAGGCCTAGAATGGGTTTGGTCTGAGTCTCAGGAAGGAAGAGTTGAAAGCCAAAATGTTGGAATAAGATGGAGGCATTTTACTAAACTTATCCGATCACAGGCGGGAAAAAGTTGATGATGATGATTACTAATTAGTTTACATTTGTTATTTCTGTAGGAGCCGGAAGCAGACAGTATAAAAATAGAGAAGTCGAAGGCTTAACGTAGTGACTCCACAGCCCTGGTTGAAAGTGTTAAATTAATTTTCTCTGGACTGATTGTTAAGTTTTCCCTATAATTATGTTGAGGCTGAACCACCAATAAGCAGTTTTAGAGCTCTATAACCAAATTGGATTTTATAAAGAATATATTTTTTTTTTTCAAATCTTGAATACAATATTTTCTCGAATTCTTGAATGTCGAGTATCTTTAAGCCTTCAAGGATTCAATAATTCAAAAGTCCTATTTCTAATATTCAAGTTTTTTTTAGCGCCGTGTTTTACTGCCCGTTCAGGTTATCCGCTTATGTATTAATTACGGTAATGGTTTTTATTAAGGATGAGGATGGTTACATTTACAGGAAGTTCACTCACATTTGTGTGGACAGAGTGGAAAACCATTTTGGGAGGAAAAAAAACCCTTCAATACACCTGAATGAGACTCGAGCCTCGATCTACACATCAACTTCATTCTAATCTACTGCAAAAGTGACGCCTTAGACCATGCGGCCACTGAAGCGAGTGTCACTTTATTTTTCAAGATAATGTAAAAGTTGTAGAATCTTATTTTCACAGTCGGTTAACTTATTTCATTTTTCCCCACCTGAAGTTGCGACCAAATTGTTGCCATCTCCAGCAAAAGCAAATCCACTGCTAGAAAGTATAGTGTCTAGTGGTACAGAGACAAACTGCGAGTCACCGGGTGGAACTTCACTCAAGTTTTGTGTCTCCATTTCCTCCAAAATAAACTACCAGTATTTACAGAGGAGTCGTGAATAGCTACAAAATTTGAATGTTCGGTCACCATTAGCTAAAACAAATAGATATCATATACATATTAGCTTATTTGATGGGATGTTTGTGCTTTATGAAATTGGTATTAGGCCTACCGGTATAGTAATAATATTATAATGCGAAGAAGGTACAGGAAAGGTTTATATGGTTCCCTCCACCTTTCCTTTACCTTCTTCCAAATATAATACAATTACCTCATAAAGTGGAAAGAGGTTTTCCTTATAGAAATTTAGTTTTAGTCATGTAATGTTTTATAAAAGAAATCTGTTTAATGGCACTATTGTACACAGCAAGAATGGTACACAAAACAGTGAATGATATCACTATATAGTGTTAGTTTTCCATTGGAAGCGAACTCGGAAATTAATAGGCCTACCGTATAGCCTACTGTATAAGAAATATTCTTGAATCTGAATCTAAGTTTAAGTATATTTAGTTAAGTGTTTAATACTTTAAATAAATATTGTATTTATTTATATCACTTCAATGGCCTACACTAAACCTATGGGTCTTAAATTTTTTTTAATAAACCAAAATTTTGTAAAATTTCATTTTAATAAATGATAAATCAAGTTATATCACAATTTATTCATTTAAATTAGACCTACTTCAGATCTTCTCATATAAGAATTAATTTGGAAAAATAGATCTATATTTAAAAGTTCATAAGGACATTGATGTAACATAAGTAGCTTATTAGGACTATAGATAGTACATATATTATCCTTTAAAGTTCAGTAGCGAAGCACCAACATTGTCAAAACAGGGAATTTTTTTAAAGCAAGGATGAAGATGATATTTCTTTCAAAGCCAAGTTGAAGTTTCAACACTTTGCACATCCCTAATATGATTACTGATTAATTATAGACTTTTTTTGTCATATGAAAGTAAGTTATAATTTTTTTTATCATTAATACACTAAACAAGAATAAGGCGATTCCAATAATAGGAATATCAAGATTTTTTGTAAGTTTGTTATTATTAGAAAATTAAAACAAAGCTCACCTAGATTAAAGGCACTAAAAGTGTTTCACTGTAATAGGCTATGAAATAGTTAGCATATTTATTAATTAATATAATATAAACTAACAAAACCTAGCTATCAGGGTTAACCATATATTTTCCCTGAAACAATGAGATCCCAAAATATCTTACATTAAAATAGATTATTAATAAAAACACAATTTTTATCCATCAAGTGTAATATGATTCATATGTTATTATCTTGGTTCTATTTAATTCCTTCTCACAAAAAATATTTTCTAAAACAATTGGCCTAGTTTATTTTAACAATATTGGGGGGAGTATTTCCAAATTTGTATTTATTAACACATAATAGGTTAGGTTTTGTTAAGTTGGGAAAGTTTTCAAATTTTTGTGTGACACTTAAATATATTATTACTTTGTGAAGGTCTCCATTGGGATCAATTTATGTGACAATTTAATGCATGCTTTTGGTGAGTAGAGGCCTACATTTTTAACTTTGTAATTATATAAAATTTACAAACAATCTTAATGTTTCTATTATTTGAATCATCATTTTCTTGTGTATTAATGAAACAAATAAAAATGATTTACTATATTATCATACAAAGTGTCTACAATAATTGTATTATAGAAGTTTACCATTACCCCCTTCCCTCAAACTATTCTATGAATTGAAAGAGGTGATTTTCTAGCTTTAAGTGGATTATTTATAAACTTTCTGGGTATAGGCCTTTTATAATTTAGGCTGTTTACACAAACCATTTTCTAATAAAAATAATGCAATGGAATTAATACTCCTAAAAAAAAGGGGGGGATGAAAAGATTTAATGAATAAATGTTTGTTGTAATTTTCCTACTAGCCACTATGCGAGCCAATTTGTACTAGTAGGTATAAATAAAGTAATAAAACCAGTTTATCTTGGGTATTTAACTTGGGGACCATCAGCGAACAAATCTGACAATAGCCTTTGCATAAATTGGGGCAGTTTACTAGAGTTGATAAAAAAAATTTTAGGTGAGGTGATTACATAATAATTATTTCTCATCATTTTCAACAACACAAACACGTGCAATCTCCCGAAAAACACAATAAAGTATAACCTAAAACACATAAATAATTTCGATAAATAATCAATAACTAAGAGACCTTTTCATAAATCTCAAAACATAGAAAAGTTAGTGCCATTACTTATAGCTAAAATGCTATATTATTATACGCTGAAAAATTGAACGTAAAATATTAAAGGAAATATATTCAAATCACGCCGCCAATTATATTTTACGAAAATAAACTTTCTTGCAGCCATTGGCAAAGGGCCTACTTTAAAGTATCATTCCGCTTGGGAAATAAATACATTTAGTGTCGAGATTTTCATAAATTAAAAATGTATTAACTAACCTAATTAGGTTGACAAAATATGACAGCATAATTTTAAACATGTTATTTGTAAACACACGACATATATATTGTAGAAAAACACAATATTATTGACATTCAAGTTGTGAAATGACAAAAACAATGGCGGAACGAGAAACTACTGTACTTATAAAGTTATTCTCCCACCATGCATCACTCCTATGAAAGACGACGCCCGCGTTCCGAGCATTAACAAATTTTATTTCGAATATTAATGCTTTTGAAATATTTCTTGATAGTCAACTTGTTGTATATAAGAGTGATTCTAATGATAATATTCACGAAAATAATTAATATCTCTACATGAGCAATAACTCTAAAATTTATGGTATAAGAATATCTATCCGAATGTTCAAATCATACAATAGACATGTCCAGCGCGCGTATTCAAAATGAAATTAATCATATTTTTTTTTGGAAAGCTATATTATCCTCATAAAAACTTAATAATATATAGGTTCTAAAAGTTAATTAAAAAATAAAATGTACATAAGAACTATGTTGGTTTCATGAACATTATTATTGTTGTTGTTAAAATTGCAACATGTTTATTATTCTCCGAGCCACCACGAGTTGTCTTGAGAATCTACTTGTAATATTTTTGTTGTTGCTAGGTGTCGTCTCAATCTCCATAAATAAGTTTTAATTAGCTTTAATCAGTCAACCACCCTCCCTCTTTTAACACCTTTGAAATATTCGTGAACTGTTATAGGCTCACTATTTTTCTCCTCGCGTTTATCTTAATCGTTCGCGGTTAACACGTGCGTATGTATAGAACTTTAGATTCGCCTCTCGTTTGTGAAAACTAACTAACATATACAAAGTGCTAGTTTCGTGTTTTAAACTTATATGATTTTACGCAAGGTGTCTTCAAGAAAAAACCATCACGTCGCTTGAGGTATCCAATCATCATCATCAATGACATATCAAGGTAGGAACTTGCAAGCAAGTAATTGCGTCTAAATAAAAACGAAATTATGATCAATTCTTTTCTCTCTCATTACCGAACACCATCAATATTCTGTTATCAAAAAGGGCGGATAACTTTGCCGGCACAGAATGAGCGTTTAAATCAGATTATACATGGATGGTGATAAAGCTTTCGAACTAAAAATTAGCATTATTGAAAATGGCGACGTATAGTTCATTTTTTGTAGTGTATTATCAAATTGGTATGACGCAACAAAGATATTTAAGGAAAGGGGGGTGGGAGGCATCATTATACTGTGTCGAAACTTTTTTTATGTAATTCTTTTCCAATGGAAATTTTAATGTAATTTAAGATATGTAAAACGGTATACCTTTGGAATATCAAATCGTAAACTTGTTCCTCAAATGTGGCCTATTTATTCGATACTTCTTTAGGGTTCGAAAATTAGATTATATTTGGTATTTCGGATGCAAGTGTTTTAAAAATACTATACAACAGTATGTTGTCTAAATGTCCCAACAATAAGTATATTGTCCTTGGTTGCTTAAACTATGGCTTAATGGAGTATGGGATTACACAATATTTCGGTTGATGAATCTAAAAACAATATATATTTTTAATAAGTGAAATGGGGGAAATTGAAGAGGGAAACAAAAACTGAAGTACATGAATCATAAGCAGACGATGTTGGTAGAAAAATCTACAAATATGTAAAAAAAAAAATATTGGCCTAGAATAGCCTAAAGTGGAGAGCTGTAGCAAACTAAACGCATGATTGATTATCTAATGATTATTATCTAAGACATTAACAGAGTTACGAAAAGGATTAAAGGGGTGGAGGTGGCATACAACATTCCATCGAGTTTTTTTAATCTTAAATACACACAGATTTTGGTTTATCTCTAAATCTGTATTAAAATATGAATTCACTGCTTTACTTCAAAAGGTAGTAGTAGTGTTTTAGTTAAGCGCTACCATAACTCCGAAAGGGGTGGTATGCTACTAGTGAAAGTCTGTGAAACACTGACCTTATATGTATATTTTTACCAGTGTATTTATAATATAATTAAATTGACCAATATTTTCATATAAACTACTTATTATTGTGTTAAAATAATACCATATGCAACTGACCCGTTTAATGTTTGCCTAAATAATCTCCATGGCATCAGCCCGCAATCGAGCCATACCGACCGAGCGGCCGTCCTCGGTTTGCGATGATAGTGCCAACGTTTTGCGGATAGATGGTGTCATGTTGTTAGCACAACAAACCCTTCGGCCATTAATCCCAGTTTTCTAAGCTTAAGCTGCCACTTTTGTATTCAAATAGCTCCTCATTTGTCTTCAAGAGGTTGAGTTTAACCACGTTCCAGACCCACTACTTCACAGAACAGCCTGGAAGCGCCGGGGATCAAACCTAGAACCTCTGGATTTGTAGCCAGGGATTCTGACCACTAGCCCATAGTGGTGGTCCATAATTTAACATCGGTGATAAAAATAGGGTAGATTACATTTAAAGTAGTATCAGAATTTCAAGAAAGAAGATTAAAATAAATCACACAACATTAAACTAAATATCCGTTAATTTATATATTGACAAGAGTTGCTAAACATCGAATTGTATTCTTATCCACTCACTTAAAATAAAAACACCCGCTTTGACGGTTAAATGGTTCTAGAGCGTCAAACCCGCCTCGGTGGCGTAGTTGGCTAACGCGCTTGTCGTGTTGAGCTCGACTGCTGAGGACGAGGAGATCGAGGTTCGAATCTCGGTCGGGTGAACTG
>CABFVZ010000783.1:115012-135875 GCA_902151445.1 Timema monikensis | reverse complement strand
AAAAAAAAAAAAGAGAGAAGAAATCACTAATTCTTCGGAGTTGTTTGTTTCTCAAACTTTAGAGAACCGATAGAAACTACTATGCTTCGAAAGGATCATTCCTTCTTGTAAAGGATTCAAATGTATTTTACGTACACTTGAAAAACTTATCAAATACCCCCCCACACCCATTTTACGAAAATAAAATAAAATTCCAAACCCTTTACCACCAAACAACTCAAAAAGTTACCCTCTCCCCCCGCCAAAATGTCCTCGTGTATGTAATGTACCCATACAGCGCGTGGCTAACCCTTTAATTACAAGCAGTAAATTAAAGTTTAGGGGATGGGATGACGAAGGGTAGTGGTGGTGGGGTGGTTGAAGAGAATGTTCGATATAAACGCGAATCCTTGGGTAAAATTTACACCCCTTCACACGCTCAAAAACCTAGATAGCTCTTCGTAACATCGAAAAGTTAGCAAAAGAGAAAGAGGTAGATGGAAGGATGTAGAAGAACGAAGAGTGAAGCGATACAGTAAAAAAAAAAAAGAGAGAGAGAGAGGGAGAGAAAGATATGTGCTGTTACTTTTCCCCCTCCCCTTTCTTTTTATCCCGAGCTCGTATCTTCCGTCTTTTACCCATCCCCTCCACTCGGCCCAATTAATACGGCTTATCTGCATAGAGCACAGTGGAAGCTGCAATGGCCCCATCGAGCGAGCACGTTTGCTACACTTTCAAGTTAAAGTAGGCCTTGTGCCTTTATAACAATAAATATCTCCACAAACCCTTCCTCCCTCCGTCTCCGACAGTCCCATATCACTCCGCTAGATGGTAGTGGAGTAGCGAAGAAGAGAGAGAGAGAGAAGAGTCTGTTGGATAAGGGGGAAAGAGGGAGGAAGCGAGGCCAGGGTACAGTTGAGCGGGAAGCTTCAAGTAGGCCATTTGTATGCATGCTGAAGCTCTTCCATCTGAACGTTTGCCCGGATCTGTCAGTCAAAATGGGCTCCTCACTTTAGACTGGATTCCTCCCTAGGGCGCTACACCGTATCTTTGCTCCTCTCCTGCTCTCAGAGAGATACACACTACTATACACCCGCCTCCCCAACCCTCTTTTCACCATTACAAAAGAGGAATCAGAAATTAAAACGGTCTCGGAAAAGACGGGGGGGCAAGCGAAACCGCCCCCCCTTGCCCTCCCCAGTTTCGTCCTAAAGATGGGAAGGAGGGGGTAGAAAGATTAAAACAAGAGAACAAAACATAGTTATCCTTTCATTTTAATTTCTAGTAGAAATGACGTCACTACTTGTGATTGTGTTTCGCTATCCAGATCTACCCCCTTCCCCCTTCCCCTATCCTACAGCGAAAACCCATTCCATCCTCTATCACCGGCACCATTTTCGGTACTCTCAAGTTGGCGAAACTTGTGCCCCTGGAAATTTATAATTCATCGGCTTACACCGACTCGGGTTTACGAATTAATAAAGTGTGTTACTTAAGTTGGTTCCCTTAAAATATTTTGAGATGATTTACTTTTGAGGGAAGAAAATGTGTCTACAAACGACTGAACCGAGAGAAGGAGGTGGAGGGGGTGGTATTAAAGTTGAGTGAAGAAAAGTTTTTAACTGAAGTGGTTTCTGAATAATTTACTTTTGTACAGTGTTGTGTGGAAATTTAGTTAGGGTAAAAATCAAAACAAAAAAAAAATCGTTTTTAATCAACTTTGATTGTTTTCATTAAGTCTGAAATTTCTCCAAACACATTAGTCATTCTTTGAATTTAATATACATACACAATAGCGACTTGTAATAGTACATAATAGATTAACAATCGCCCATTGTTTGTTAATTACAGGCTACTTTTGAGAAATGTTAACGAAAAATTCGGCCAAAACTCATTTATATACAATTAACTTAGCTACATTAGTTGGTATAGATCAAATTCATTGTTATTATTTAAATATGATCCCAGGTTCTAGAAATTAGGATATTTTATTTGACACTCAAAATGTGACAAATATTTTAGAAAATAATACTTCAGTCTAATTTTCATAGGAATTAGCTAGAAAAATCAATAAATCTACTCTCACTTATTCATACGTCAAGTCATGTGATCTGCAGCTGTCACTTTTTTTTAATGCACTTAAAGTTCCCAAATCTAGCAGTCAAATTCCGGGAAGTGTTAGGGGATCAAAAAAACTAATTTAAAAATATTATTTGGAGATTATATCGCTTAAGTTTCCTTTTCGAGAAAATAACCAAAAAAACTAAATCAAATCAAAATATAGCTATTTGATAAAATATTTATTTTATTCAAATGATGGCCTCGTCAATTTCTGAATAATATTTTTAATTAAATATTTTAAAATTTATTTAATGTTTTTAGGCAAATAATAACTTGATCGATTTACCGATGGTTTTAATTATCTTATTGGATGTTTCAAACCGGATTCCTCCTAAACAAAGCATAATTATTAGCACCGCGTCTTACTACCCGTTCGGGTTATACGCACTTACGCTAATGAGTAATGGTATGGTGATTGTGAGATGAAATGAAGGACCTACAGTTTAACGTGGAATCCAAACCACGGTGGAGGCCTGGCATTCCCCACATTCACAAGATGTCTTGTCAGAGGTGAAGGAAGGGTTTGGTAATCAGATAAATCATTGCCGGGACCTGGGATTGAACCCCGGCCGCCAGCATAGAAGTCTGACACCTTACCCCTAGACCACCAGGTCACCTAATCAAAGCCAAAGAACGGAACAAAGAAGGGGTAATTGTAATAATAGTTTAATATTGAGCACATTTTACACCAAGGAGCTCTTTTATAAACATAATGCTTTTTATATGTCATTTCACTCTTTAACCACGTCGGTGGCCGCATGGTTTAAGGTGCTACTCTCGCTGTAGACTAGAATACCGATGATGGGGATATTGGGGTTCGAATGTCGGTCAAGTGTACTGAGGGGGTTTCTTCCAAAATTGTTTTTCACTCTCTCTCCACGCAAATGCGTGTACACTTCCTTTAAAAGTAGCCTTCATAATCCATACAACCATTAGCATGATTAGTACATAAACGTATAACTCGAACGGGTGCTAAAAACACTTTTATGCAGAAATACATATTTTTATTAAAATTTTTGCTGTTTGCTCGAAAGGGAAGCGAAAACGGCTTATCTAAAAAGGGCATTTTGAATTAGTTTTCCGATCCCCTACGACTCCCCAAAGTTTGGTCGTTTAGTCCGGGAACACTCTTTATAATCAATATTTACCTACTTATAAAATAACTTAAAAAAACTCCATTGCTTGAGCCCACAATCGAGCTATACTGACTGAGTGGCCGTCGTCGTTAGCGATGATGGTGCTAACATTTGTGGATAGAGGGTGTCATACTGTCATCACAATAATAATAATAAAGTTATTTATATTGACAGAGAAATGTTTGTACTTTCTAAAACTGGCTTCCTATGAAAATTGGGTTGTCGCTTGAATTTTATTCACAGACAAGAGGGAAATTACCAAAATTCATTTTTGACCATTCAAATTTGACAAAATTGTCGCTCTTATTGAAGAGGCACAATCCGCCAAATAAATGAGTGTAAAAAGTTAAATATTTATTTCCCATTAAACACGCTCAGTTTATTTTTATTTTTCTTTATATTCAAAAACTATCAAACGGAATGTTTTAAAACCGTCTCCGGCCGAGCCTCTCACACGAAAAAATGTCAGGAATACTCCAAAAATGGACTAAAAACAACTTATGTATCGCAATTTCACTTATCAATGATTGTAGATAAGAAAATGGGCTTTTAAATTTTTTAATAGCAAGTTAGTTGACAATATATAAAATAAATAAATTTTATGGTTCAATAAGTTTTCACTTCTTTAAATATTATATTAAACGAATTAGTTGTTGGAATGTATAAAAGTGTATCATGATGTATACAAATAATAACTTTCTATTTTTCAAATTTGGGACCAATTAGACTTACATTTTAAATTAGATAGCCGTAAAGCAATGGTTTTTTAGCAGCGCTTTTTACTATCTGTTCGGGCTATACTCACGTATACTAACTACGATAATGAGTTAGAGATGAGGAAGGTTGAATTTATTTTAAATGTACCAAGATTTGAGTGTAGGGAGAGTGTAAAACCATTTTAATTTGAAGAAAAATCAACCTCAGTATACCCAACAGGGATTTGAACCCTGATCTACCCACCATTGTCAGTCTAGTCTATTGCTAGAGTGATACATTAGCTTAGACCACTGAAGAAGTTATAAAATAGGGGTAAAATTCCTATAGATTCAACCTTACTCATCTCTAGACCGCAATAGTAATTGCATATGCGTATAACCTGAAGACAGTAAGATGCGGTGCTAAAAATTAATAATTGGTCTACAGCTATCTAATGTTAAATGTATGTTTAATTGGCCCTCAAATTTGAAATCATCACTTTTATATATTCCAACAAATAAAATACTTAATCCAATATTTAAAGGAGAGAAAATTTATTGAACTAGAAAATGTATTTATTTTATAACTGTCTTATTGACTGGTTTACAGTTAAAATATTTTAAAAGCCCATTTTGTTAGCTACAATCATTGATAAGTGAAATTGGGATAGAATTACAAGTTAAGTTTATTTTATTTTTGTTGCCAAAAGTGGCAAAATTTTTATCATATTCTTATGGTATTAGCTGGGGAAATGTATCAGAATTTTCGTAGAGGGAGATTGGGAAACCATTTAATAAAACAAAAGGCCCAGTAAGCCCTAGCGATATTTGAACTACGATCTCAGTCACCAATAAACAAAACGAGATGAGACTGACGCCATAATACACGTGCCAACCGATGTGGGTGTAAATGTTATTATTTATTTTGGGTAGCTCTTTATATTTAAATACTACCATATTGTGTATCAGGCTACTAAAATATTTATTTGAAAGCGTTCCAAGGTTTCATATAGTCGTTGAGTCTAATAAATAATAATTATTGTAGCAATAATTTCAATAAACCTAGATTATAATTTTACCGATGGAGCATCGTAGCCTCCCATAACATAAGATTGTAGTACAGCATTTGAGCAATAGGTAGTAGCACTTGTTGATAATATCCACACGATGGTGTGTTTCCCATCGTGTACTATGTTGGATTTCTGGATTTCTCTTTCATGATTTCTAAAAATAGGTAAATATATAAATATTGTTGTTTATCCTTCACTCTAAATGGTTGCGTCACTAGTCTTTGAAACGTTTCAACTATATTGATGTTAAACTATCTTTAGCATAAATTCCCAAACAGGTTTAAAATTGAGTCTGTTCATAACAGATGACAATTCAAAAATCACATTTTAAGGTATTTGGTCGCCAAAACTTGTAAAATATCGCTGTTTTGTTAGAGATGCCAAGTTTTTTAATTAATTACTATATTTTACATTTAAAATCACGTAAACTTTAGTTTACTCACACTATTTCACTACTTTTAATAATCTATGTTTATCCAATTTGAAACAATATCTTAAACATAATTGAAAGTACTTATTCTTCGTTTTGGAATGTCATCTGTGATGTGTGTGTCTTTTAATACAGGCATTGTATTTACTTGTAAAAGATAAAATACTTGTAAGGTAGTTAATATATAATAAATTATTTTATGATAAGTTTATCTTATTTCAAAGTATTTAACTGAATAAAATATTTTAGACACTGCGTGGGTGCATCATTGTCAATAACTTATTTCAGTCTTGTTCAATCACATGGTTTAAATTCATCGGTCGCCATTTTGAAGGTATGTTCGTTAGACCTTTTGTGTAGGTGATGTGAATAGTAAACTTTTTAAGTGGAATAAAACGATAAATAAGTTTTGTGCCGAACCTCAAATAAATATATAAATAATATTGGCCTAAATTACTGCGATTAACTATCACATTCATACATTACCATCTGTTTTCACTACAGTTATCCAAAGTGACAGATGTCAGCTGTTGGGGTATTTCTAGTAACTTTTTGAGCTGTCACCCAAGTAAATTAAGGTCGTGAATGTATTATTGATAGTCTTATAGCAAACAGAATGTACAGTACTAATTAACATAATTTTCCCTAAGAAAAATCATTTATCCCACTACAATTTTGAAATTTTCGTCTTATCGAAAACTGTTTGGTCGGTAAATACCCTTAATTTTAGGGATAGAGTTAAAACAAAATTCACTTATGTGAAGATATAGAATCTAAAAGTGAAGTTTGAACAAAATCCAGCAGTTTACGACTCCTCTGTTAAGTGTTCTTGTTCACTTGTCCCCATATTATCCCGATGACTCCTATATTAAGTGCCCTTGTTTCCATGTTATCCCGATGACTCCACTATTAAGTGCCCTTGTCCTAATGCTATATTGATGACTCCTATATTAAGTGCCCTTGTCCTAATGCTATCCTGACTACTCCACTATTAAGCGCACTTGTTCTAATACTATACTGATGACTCCACTATTAAGCGCCCTTGTCCTAATGCTATACTGATTACTCCACTATTAAGGGCACTTGTTCTAATGCTATACTGATGACTCCACTATTAAGCGCCCTTGTCTTAATGCTGTACTGATGACTCCTATATTGAGTACCCTTGTTCCCTCGACGCCGGACGAGGGTAAGTGGGTAAGAATCACGAGCTAGACGAGCCTCGCCTCTGTTGTTATGGCAAGTAATTAACTTGTCGTGGGTTCGTGTCCCCTGAGAGGTGTGATTGAGGGGTTGAGAGCTCCCTTTAACACCTCCTTGGCTCCGGGTAAGGTAAGCCGGGGTCCCTCGGGACAATTCACAGCCCTCGCTCTGTAACTTGGGTGAGGGGGGCAGGGGTAGGGGAGATGGGAGGTGTTATTTGGGCTAGAATCCTCCTCAAGGTGATTGCGAGGAATGAGGATGCAAATAACTAGTTCCTGGAATTCTTTGATGGCTCGGAGAGTTTCAAGTTGCATGCCAAGTAGTTCCTACACTCCACGAGGATCTTAGCGCTTACGAACACATTTGTTTGGATTCCAACACAAATATGAAGATCCTAAATAACACGAGCGGTAAATATTTTAAATAATCTATCGCCTCCATACACACAGGCGTTGTTTTAATATTTAATTCAGTTGATAAACTTTAAACGAAATAATGGATTAATCGGTCTGTTTATCTCTATATATATATATATATATATATATATATATATATCTCTATATATATATATATATCTCTCTCTCTCTCTCTATATATATATATATATATATATATATAATGGTAGCTACAGATTGGGAAAACCTAGAAAAGTTGGGGAATTTTTTTATGTCAGGTAAAACAAGGAAATTCCAGGAAAATTAATTTAAAAGAAAATATGAAAAAGTCAGGGATTTTAAATACGCGACTAATTTTGCACCTAAACATTTAAATAAAAATGAGAGATTTGGTTGCTTGATGTTAAAAAAATGCATTGCCTATAAGTTATTCTAACATAAGATGGTTGTACATGGTTTGTTTTATACCACATTACACAGCAACACAAATAATGCCTAAAATATTAAATACTGAAAAAATAACCTACAATAATGTTTATCTTAAGTAGCAGTTAGGATTGTTTTAGAAAATATGTAACCACTGCTATACACGATCAAATTGCCAATGACCAATTAAATGTCTGGAAAAGTTGGGGAACCATAAAATGAAAGTTTTGTAGCCTGCCTTTGACCATCTACATAATATAATTCACTAGTGCGTTTGTATCTTTCCACAGTCTCCAGAAGATGATCTAGAAAGATGAAACTTTGCATACTAATAGTATAGATCATTGAACGGGTGCCAGATATTTTTTCAACATTTTTATTTATTTAATAAAATATAATTTATTTATCTCACTGTCACTTTTATACTCTTGCGTAATAGCTCACAAAATATAGGTCTACTTATATGCTAACAAAGCTAAAACATTCATGTGCTTATAATGGGAAGGTTGGTTTTGTAATGTTGGTTAATATTATATTATAATCAACCATAGTAGAGGCCTAAAAACTAGTCACGCAATAAAAAGTGAAGCAACCACAACAAAATATTTCTCGGTGACCTGGCGGTCTAGGGGTAAGGTGTCGGACTTCTGTGCTGGGGTCCGGGGTTCAATCCTCGGTCCCGGCACAGATTTATCTGATTACCAAACCCTTCCTTCACCTCTGACAAGACATCTTGTGAATGTGGGGAATGCCAGGCCTCCACCGTGGTTCGGATTCCACGTTAAACTGTAGGTCCTTCATTTCATCTCACAATCACACTAACATTACACATTAGCGTAAGTGCGTATAACCCGAACGAGTAGTAATACGCGGTGCTAATAATAATAATAATAATAACAAAATATTTGGTCTGTATTCACATGACCATTTACTTCATCAAAGTTTTAAGAATAGTTTTATTTTTGTCGCCACGTCTTATTACCCGTTCGGGTTATAAACATATTAATTAACTACGCCACTGTGTTAAGGATGAGGAAGGTTGAATTTAGAGGAAGTATATCCATTAATTCACTTGGAAGGAAGGTAGACAACTATTTAAGGAAAAAACACCCTCAGTACACCTGACTAGTATTCGAACTCTGAACTCCCCGTCATCGGCAGTCTACTCTACTGTGAGATTGACGCATTAAACCATTTGGACACTGAAGTGGGCTAAAACAAATAATTAATTTTAACATCAAAAATAAAATTATATTTAGAAAATGGTTTATAGAGCTTAAAATTAACCATTTAATATAGGATATATGTTTTAAATTTATTTTTTCTAATTTCTTAAACTATGAATGTATATAATATCTAAAATAGATTTTATTATAATTCCTTTTCCTTCAAACTTTTTTCAAATAAAGAGGTTTCGTTTTTCTTTTGTTTGATCAACAGGGAAACCACTGCTCAATTCGTAAATGAAAGACTAATTGTATACCCACTTTGGTGGCCGCACGGTCTAAGGAGTCACACTCTCGCACTAGACTAGACTACCGATGACGGGGAGATTGTGGTTTGATCCTGGTTGGGTGTGCTGAGGGTGTTTTTTCTAAATTGTTTCCTACTATCCCTTCCCACGAATACGGGTACACTTCCTAAAAACTCAACCTTCTTCATACCTAACCCATTAGCGTAATTAGTTCATAAGCGTATTATCCGAAAGGGTAGTAAGATGCGGTGCAAAAAAAAGTTTAATTGTCTTTTTTTTACGCATGCGTATACAATAAAAAATCACTTACACACAATTATCCAATATCCAAGCTACTACCAACTTACGCACAAGTGAAACCGTGAAGAGAAGTATTGAGACTTTGATGTTGACAATGTTTTGTGAAGAATTAACAATACTTTTTAGTTGTAACCTACGCCTTTCATTTAACTTCAAGTAACACAGTTTTAAAAAAATGCAAATAAATATAAATATAGTGAGTTATTTTAAACAATCATTTCTCCCCAACCTCCCCTAAATTTTACTCTTTTAATCCGTGCTTCATTAGAGTAAAACTTAATAATCCCGGAAGGGTAGCAAAGACAATACAAGTACTTTTTTTTAAATATCTAAATTTAAGTTAGTTATCCCACAAAAAACAAAAGTGCATAGTTAATTTATCATTCAAAAGCTATTAATAAGTATGTTGTTTTAAATTTAATCATTTTAAATAGAGTTCGAGAAATGGGTAGTAATTTGAATACATTAACGCCTGTGAGTATCTAATACTTTCCGCTCTACAGTTATGTAAGAAGTCTAGCATTAAAAGTACGTTACGGCGCTATTGCCTTTCAGCGGAGTCTCGCGTAGTGAAACGAGCTAACACAAGACGTTTACAACAGACTAATCATCATAAACATTATTATGATAATTTTCATAGCCTACAGTCCAACTTTTATATAAAGAGTGTTTTATAAAATACAAACACATTCTTTTTGGTCAATATTGATAACATTTTATTATATTAATAGTATTATTATTATTATTTAGGTATTTAACGGACCTGTGATATAAGCACAAGATATAGGTGTTGATAATATTTATCAAGTATGACAGCTGCGGATAACATGACTTGACGCATGAATACCTGAGTGTACTTTATTTATTTGAGATATTTAACGTGAACTTTCGGCGCCGACTGATTGTATCAGCACACGAGAATTTCTATGAGCGAGAGATAAAAGGCCTACCAATTTTGACAGGCAGAGTATTTTCAAATACCGTTCATTATTCTTTTACATGCTTCAATTGACCTGGGACAGACGACCTTACTTACCCTACACAGGAAGTTGGATTAGGGATTTTTATTGCTCAAGAAAAATCCATCCACACCAGCTGGGCTTGAACCCACGAACCACGGGTTCTGGGGCGAGCACTTTACCACAAGACCACCGAGATCGACATGTGAGAGTGGATTTTATCACTTTTCTAGCTGTCAGAAAAGGCACTTCCTAATAATATTGGATTGTAGTAGTGGTGGTGGTGGTGGTGGTAGTAGTAGTAGTAGTAGTAGTAGTAGTAGTGGATTTTATCACTTTTCTAGCTGTCAGAAAAGGCACTTCCTAATAATATTGGATTGTAGTAGTGGTGGTGGTGGTGGTGGTGGTAGTAGTAGTAGTAGTAGTAGTAGTACCACCGTGACTACTTGAAAACTACTGGACTAATTTGAAAATAATACATTCCAGTCACTCATATTTTCTGTTAATGTATACGGTTTTGTTTATCACCACGTCTTATTTACGGTTAGGATTATATAAAAATGTGTTAGAGATGAAGAAGGTTGAATTTAAAGATGTGTGCCCAAATTTGAGTGGAGAAAGTTAAAATCCATATATATAAAAACTACCCATAATCTACCCGACCGAAATTCAAACCCCAATTTCCCCTTCTACTACCATTCGATAACCGAAGCGGGTATCATCAAAATTATTAATGGCTAAATTAAAAAGTTAAGGACTAGAAATATAGTTTAGAAGAAGTGGATGGGCATTAGCGTGGTGATGGGGTGTGAAATCAGCCTCCAGCTCACCCGGACGAAATTTTAAATTACAACTACCCATCGCTAGCAATTCATATATTATATTAACTGCTTGGACCGTGTGATCACCTATACAGGGTTTGTCCATGAGTGAATGTTTAGTTTTTCTATGTGTGGTATAAACTGGTTCTTGTATAACAACGCGTTCATAATCTGTGTATAATTAAAGTAATTAATTATTCAATAAATGAGATTTTGTAAATTAAAGCCATTAAAAATCATGAGATGAGCTTTCAGGACATGAATTTTCGCGAGCCTAGTTCATTGTGCAGATAAGAACGGTATTATTTTTATACTTGGCTCTAAATTATCTTAAATCTATCTCTACTGTCCAGTGATAATACAGTTCATGAATGAAAACATCTTATAAATAATAATTTATGAAATTTTGGATGAAAATGGATAACTACTAACGGTTTTTCCTAGCCCTTTTTGGTCACGAATATTAACTGTATAGGTAATGAAAAATTCATTAAATATCGTTTATCTAAATTGGTGGACACGCTGTTAATAATTCGTTTTCAATTACAATTTTTTCTGGTGAGCTATAATCAATAAAGGATAGATAACCATTTGTGAGAATAACTTCCGTTATATATGTGGTGATAATAATTATTATTGTTGTCTTATTTACATGGCGAAATTAAGGCATAAGCCTTTTCTTTCATTTAACCATGTCTTAAGTTAACATTACACTGCATTGATCAATTATTATCATTAAATAAAACACAAGAGACAAGTATTTGAGGAAAACATACACATAAACCTAAAAATATATAAAATATTGCAATGTGATAAACACGTAAAAAACCAGCAACCAAAACCGTAATCAACTTGAACAAAGTATCTCTAGATCAGTAGTGGAAACAGAGAGATAAATTAAAATAAGTGAACATTCTTACATCAAACACGCACACACACTCGCACACACATGGATATGTGATTTTTGAATTATTGGTAATTTTTTTTGTTTGCCTTGTTTTTTTAGCCATTTTTAGGGCTTTTTAGTAAAGCTTAGACATTTTAGTCATATTTTACTCATTTTAAGGCATTCATATTGAATAAATATTTTTTTAAATATTATTGATATGTTATAAATGCATAACTCTAACATAAATATTTTCAACACACGGTTGTCGGAATGATAAAATAATACAGACAATGCAATTTGTATCCTCTTTACGTTTTGTGTGGAGACACTGCAACTAGGGTGGAGAGGGTTGCGTTGGGAGGGGATAGCTATTACTTCTGCAACTTTTGTTGTTGTTTGTAAATCACTGTTATATTCAACAGAATACACGATTTTAATTGTGAAGGACATTGCATTTTACATTTGTAAAGTAGCGTGCATTTATTACGACTTTTTGTTCATACTTGTAGTCCATTTTTTGAAAATTCGAAGTATTTTTTTTAGAATTATTAGGTAATTTCGTAGATAATTTTTTGATAATTTATAACCCATAACAATCTTGGCCCTGCTTCTAATTAAACATACGCAAAGCGTTTTATAAATGGAATTTTATTTCTATTGGTAGCATTAGCTATTTAAAAAAAAGTGTGACAATTACTACTAATGTACGTCGTGTATTTCTCAATATCATCATGGTTAATTATGTACAAGTTTATATAATAAATTAAGTACGGGGTCGTACACATGTTGACACAAAACGTTTTGAAACATAATGAAACGCAACATTTTTGTATCGTTGTGTTTCACCGTGTGTCATTCCACTTCGACCACATGTTTTCAAATGAGTCACTGCGCACAAGAAGGAATAGAAGCGACGAGACACGTTGAAACAAAGCAGCTGTCTTCCTCACTCCCATGTTTCATCCAGTTTGTTTCACGTGTTTCGTGAAAAGTACGCCACTGCGCAAGCTCAAGTCGCGAAGTATGGCCACGTACGATAAAGTCATTCAAAACTTGAGCTGTGTTGATCATTCTTGTTTTGTTTGTGCTTGAAAATGGCGAAAAAGGCTACCGGTAGTGAGTGTAGAAACATGGCTGTGTAATTTTCAAAATAATATTTCTTAATTCTTTTTTAATTGATAGGATGAACCCCAGTATTCCTTACTTGATGCTTTCTCCTGCTTAACTAACCAATCCCAGGACATTATAACTAACACTTCGTCGGTATCAATATCGCTAACATTACACGCCACCATCTTAGCACGGACTGAAAATTTTTGTTTCAGTATGCGTTTGCTCCATCAAGTTTCATTTGAAAAAAATTAGTCGAAACATTTTTTGTGTCGTGGTTTCAAGATGTTTAGTTTCATCATGTTTCGAACGTTTTGTACCAGCAGGTGTGCGCCCTGCCTGAACAGCACTATATTATTTTGACCCGCATCGGATTGGAATGGTATATGGCGTCACTCTCGCAACAGACTAAGACTGCCGATGATAGGGATATAAAGGTTTGAATCTTGGTCAGGTGTATTGACGATGGTTTTTCCTAAATGAATTTTTTAATCTCTCTCTCTCTCGGTCCACACAAATGTGGGTACAATCACTATATTACCATTATTATTATTATTATTATTATTATTATTATTATTATTAGCACTGCGTCTTACTACCCGTTCGGGCTATACGTACTTACGCTAATGTGTAATGGTAGGGTGATTGTGAAATGAAATGGAAAACCTACAGCTTAACGTTGGATCCGATTAATTATTAATTATTGATAATAATAATATTTAGCACCACGTCTTACTACCAGTTCGGGTTATACGCTTTAAGTACTAATTACACTAATGGATTAGGAATTGGGAAGGTTTAATTAGAGGAAGTGACCCCACATTTGCGTGGAGGGAGAGTGGAAAACCATTTAGGAAAAACCACCCCCAGTTCACCCGACCGTGATTTGAACCTTAATCTCCCCGTCCTCAGCAGTCTAGCTCAACACGACAAGCGCGTTAGCCAACTACGGCACCGAGGTGGGTAGAAAAAAAACACAATTAAAGAAGTAAAAAAAAAACTATTTAATATGAAGTTTTTATTTAAAAAGAATGAACTGGTCGATACCATTAAGACGAATAGAAACCGTTCTTTCTTTCTTCCCCTTACTTTCACATCCACCCATCCCTCCGTTTTCACCCCTAACTCTCAATGGCAGTTTTCTGTATTGAGTTCCAAGGCGAGTTCTTCAATCCTCGGCTTGGCAAGCGATCAAATGAAACGTTAGACGGAAAAGACACGGGACCTTCTTGCCCCCCCGTCCCCCCTTCTCCTCCCTATTCTACCCCAAACCCTTCTTTTTTGTTTTAACTCTTTCTGTGCCTTTAGTTTGAACAGATTGGGGCAAATACCCCTCGCTAGTGATGCGGACAAGAATACTGGACCAGTTTCTTCTAAGTCTGTTCACTAAGCTATGGACAGTCAGATTTTTTAATATAAATATATCTATCTGACAGCTAGACAAGTTAATAGATCTACTTTCACGTATCCATAAGTAAAGTCATGTGATCTGCATTTTTCACTTTTGATAGATATTAGCAGTTTAATAAGATAGTAAAATGCTACCAATGTTGATAGCATAAGATTTTTATTTTATAAATATATTTTTTCACCACTTCTTACGAGGCAATGATGACGACACCACCGAAGTACTACAATTAGCTGGAGATAAATTAAAAGCACTCCAATCGGAAGATTCTTTCGATGTTTATGAAAAGCATATTGCGAATAAGCTACGTGGTCTCAAGGGCAAACAGGACACCTTTGCCCAAAAGCTCATTAATGATGTCCTGTTTGAGAATGGAATGGAAACTCTGACTAAAGACTTTAAAGTCTTAAATTGCGGAAACAATAGAGATCCACATTACTGGAGATCAACTGGTGTCCCTTCTGGAGAGCCACCTCTCATGATGTCACAAGGTTTCCCGTATTGTCCCACTGCAGGTCCCACAGGAAGTACTGTTTTCCAACAACCAACAATGGTAAATTTAAGTTCAACAAGGGCTGAGACCCCATGCTCTGGTACTTCCATGTCTGCAAACCTTACTCAGTTATTTTCCAATTTTGAGGTAAGCCACCCATAGCTTGTAATGAAACAATGATAATATAACTTTTGTTTTCTAAAATATTAGAATTTTCTTACTTTTCATTTACTTACCTTTAAATACTCCTTTTTCAGAACTCGTATATGGCTTCACAAGTTTCTGGTATGATGTGGCTTAGCGCTTGTTTTGATATTACAGTTGTGAATTCAAGATCCATGTAGCTTCTACCTGTTGCTAGAAATCTTAAAGTAGCAGTCAATCTCTCACGGGGTGTGATAGCCCTTCTCATGGTAGTGTCCTTTTTTTTGTATTTCTGGTGTTACTAACGGGAGTAATTTCAAATAAGTGTCTGTAGCCATTCGTAAATAATTGCGACAATCTTCAAGTTCACGACGTAATTCCCGAAGAAAATTCACACGAGAGAACCTGCCCCTCTTTAGATACCACCCTCTAAACCACCGTGAGCAAAGAACAACTCTTTTTTCTTTTTGATTTCACGAGACACAATGAAATAATCGCTAAAAGTAATACTTGATCCATGGTATCTATGAAACTGGGCAAAGACGGCAGCTTTTACCTGACCGTCTTAACTGATCAAATAAAACGTAAGATAAGACGTTACGTGTGGACCGGTCTTAAAGACAATGTACGAAAGTACATTGCATGCAGAAAAGTAACAGTTCATCCTGAGAAGCCTCTAGTTTACCTACAAATAACACTTCCCCTCTTCCGCTAACAAGTATAAACCCGCACTCTGCCACTTGTGCCTGCGGAGTCTTTATTTGAATTTCAAAAATTAATCTTTCCTTGTTTCCTAGTATAGATAAAAATATAATTCACAGGTATTTTTAAGCTACATCCTGGCAGGAAGATCCCGGCCAGGTTCGTGTACAAAACATTGTAGATAATTTTTTTAAGTGTTAACAAAAAAAAAATTCTATTTTAAATCAACAAAATAGCTTTGTGATAAAGTAAAACTATTTTTAGAATATTTTAAGATGTTGTGAATTTTGTTTCAATATTAAATCTTTAAAACTCTCTAAATAAAACGTAATGCATTAACATGGGAAATCAATCTCGACTTGCCGCTGAACATAGGTGGGGAATACCCTTAAAATCTAAAATCTCGGACGAGTCTGAGGAAAGATTTTTTGGACTTTCTTGTACATTGTTTTTTTTAATTTTCGTCCAAACTAATCTTTTGTTCGTTGATGGAGTGTATGATAGAATGATTGACTGGCTCATAGCTCGGGTGAATCCGGTATGGACGGATGGTTGTTTGGAATTTTATAGTCCTCATCTTGTAGTGGAAAAAGTGTCTATCGGTTAACTCGGTACCCACATTGAGAGCTTGTGAGCTACAAAACTCTTTCTTGTACAGAATTTTCCTTTCAAAATGGCAGGGTTTCATTTTATTTCAAGGGGTTGATCTAGAATCCGATATTCATAGCAAGAATTTTAACTAGATCTACACTCACGTATTTATAAGTCAAGTCATGTGATCTACATTTATCGATTTTGATATATATTATTTTATAGGTATTGATAATATCCATTTTTTTAACGTTACGTCTTACTACCAGTTCGGGTGATACGCTTATGTATTCATTACACATAATGGGTTAGGGATGAGGAAGGTTGAATGTAAAAAAGTGTAACCGCATTTGCGTAGTGTGTGGGAAACAATTTTGTAAAAACCACCCCGAGTACATCCGACCGGGATCGAACCACGATCTCCCCGTCATTGACGTATATTCTAATGCGATTGTAGCACCTTAAACCATGCAGCCATAATAATATTGTAAAATCCTATCAATCAAGTTGCATGAGACCTTTTAGGGTAGTTTAGGAGCTGGGGCCCCTAACTGCATTTCCTTTAGACCCCCCCCCCCTTTACCCTTAATCCGTCACTGTTCCCTACATGTAAATAAGGATACATTTTGTCTAAAATTTTATCTGCCTCATTTCTACTCCAGTAGTGTGGTTAAATGCGTATAGTCCGGACAAGTACAGTAGCCCCATGGCTTCTTTGGTGCTGACTGTGACAGCTGCTAAACACATGTTTTTGCAAATCATATGGCTCGGCGTAGGGATACATAATTTGGTCGGGTAACTTTTCAAAGCCGTCAGCTGTCAGTCAGCACCAAAGAAGTCATGGGGCTACTTTAGTAAAATGTGGTGCAATAAAGTAGCAACAAAAATTTCGACAAAAAAAAAAAAGTCAAATATTTCTTCATTACAAAAAGAGTTTAAGTTTATTCATATGGTGATATCCTCAGTAACAGTTGTTGAATATCTGGAAAGGGTGTCCTGGAATTTAATTACATTTTTTCCTCTCTTTAATTTAAGAAGGTCTTCATCTAATACCGCTATGCTCATGACCAGGGCCGTACGCACCTTCCCATTGAGATAAAACAATATCAATATAAGCACAATAGTAGATTCCCTGAAGTTTAATGTATATCTTGGATAAGCTGTTGATATCGATGTGTCATGAATGTTGAGTGCTGCGAATGATTTGTGAGGTTTTTTTTTGTGCTTACATTTTTGGAGCTGCCCAATCAAATACAAATATTAAATATCATCTAAGAAAATATCTCAATAATATTTGATGTCATCATAATAATATAACATAGGCTCCTTAGTTTATTGCATTATTTAACACTGTATTACTACCCGTTAAGGTTATACGCTGTTGTACTAATTACGCTCTTGGTTCTAAGGATTAGAGAGGTTATATTAATATGATGTGTACCCGCATTTGCGTGGAAGGAGACTGGGAAACCATTTTGGAAAAAAATCTCTCTGTACACCCGACCAAGATTCGAACCCTGATCTCCCCGTCATCGGCAGTCTAGCCTACTACCAGAGTAGCGCGTTAGCCCATGCGGCCACCAAAGTGGGTTATTGTATTGTTAAGCAGTTAATTATACCTGATCCTAAAAAATTGATTGATCACCCTCTCCCCTTTAAAAAAATTCTACGTGTGGCCCTGCTTATGACAGATATTCAAAACTGTTGCAAAAACACTAAACTTTTTTCGCGTTACGTATTCCACGCGTTACTTAATCTTGAAATATTTGAAGTTACTTCGGAAGAAAAAAAAAGTATATATATATTTTCTTAAATCTGATTTAACTGTACAACCTTTGTACTGCGTACATAATCAATTTTCTGTTGCCGCGCCGCGTAACGAAAGCAAAATAGTCTGCCGCCAACAAGTTTGTCGGAACACTGGATTGACTGCCGCTCTCCTAGGAGAGTGTGTGGTCGAGTGGATATAGTGGGTTGTTGAAGGGAGAGAGGGTCAGTTGTCTCTGCGAGCAAGATACCTGCAAGCGATGAGGCGGCCATTAGAACCGGCATCACGCGGCACTCATAAATCCCTGGCCGACTGTCACAAGGACCAGGGCCCCGCCAATCAAACATGGCGGCTCATCTCAACATGCAAGGGGGCCACGATAGGTCAAGGTCGACACGCCACACCTTGGAGGGAAACTAGCTTTTTATTATTACGTTAGTTACTATGCCTTCTAGTTTTTACAACCCCCCCAAAATTGTTGTTTTATTTGATACCAAAAAAAATTGATATGTGGCGGCAATGTTTGGATGGTTTTTATTTTAACCGTGATATTTTTACGATAATCGGTGCTCTCAAGGACATTTGTGAGCTTTAGATATTCTAGTTTCGGCGGAGACAGGGCTGCAATGATTTGATTTGGTCGCTTTGATATGACTTCTAATTTCTGCAGTCAGTTTTCTCCTGTTCTTGCTCAATTTTCACAGGAAGGTATTTTTTTTATGCAAACATATTTATTCCCGGTCAACATGGATAACATGTCATTATATTACTTGTGTTATTTTATAGGTATTGATAAGATCTATCAAACAGGACAGCTGCAGCCGCCACTTATGATTTGACGTATGAATACATGAAAGTAGATCTAGAAGCTTTTCTAGATGTCAGATAGGAGACTTCCTAAGAAAATTTTACTGTGGTGGAACTCTGGTAGAAAAAAAACTGTTACAAAAGCTACCCAACTGTTTTCATATATTCATGTGCATTCAATGCCACTAAAATAATAGTTACACTTTTTCATATATTTTCACTGTGTATCACAATTAGAGGAATTGTACTCGCATTTGTGTGGGTGGAGAGAGAGAGAGAGAGAAAAAGGTGGTTATCCATTAAGTTTTTCAATGTTGAACTCAAAACATTTTGTTTTCTAAACCTTCCTTCCTCCCACGTGGTCAAACGGACTAAACATCAAGATCGTATAGTCTTTGGTTTTTTCGTTTATAGGAAGGTCGGGACTCTAATCCTGGCTAGATGTACTGAGGTTTTTTGTTACGCTCTATGAGTAAATGCAAGTATATTTCCTTCAAACCATTTGCTACCCGAATCGGTGGACTGAAACTCCAAGCTTGTATAGTCTGTTTTATTTGTGATGACACCAAATCCATGGTGTGAGTCCCGGCTGTACGTACAGNCCCCCCCTCCTTTTCCCTAATGGTTCCACACTCCCCCTTCAGGGAAACGTGAGTACTTTTACTTTAATTTATACTTTATTAACCCTTAATAGTGTAATTGAATTAGGATGTTCTAGACGAGATGTAAAGTGCGTTTCCATATGAAAAACACAACCAAAAACACTAATAGCTCAGTGCCAGTGCATCTGGCTGGCCTATTGATCCGAGTGCCATGTCTTGGGTTCAAACCCTTCTCTTTACACTGGGGGGAGGGAGAGGGGCTCGTTTCACTTTTATTTATTTTTAAATTTAATTTTAACTATATATATTAAAGGGTAGCTGCTATATTATTGAAATTAGTATTGGTCACGAATGGCCCAAACAATAATTTCTTATCTGTTTCAATTTAATTAATTAATAGTAATAAAAGTAAAACAATAGTTGAAAGAATGGTCGATACTTTCCTCACTAGCCATCATGTCTAGGAGGGTGGAACAGTCTGGATATTTACGACTTGTGGCGCAATAAGTCGACAAGACGTGGAGCGATGCATGACGGTAGATTTATAGGTCGACCATATATCAGGGGAAGGATGCCCTTCCCCCTCTCCCTCCCCTCCCGACCTCATCTCAAAAACTTCACCTGAGCTGTGATTTAAGAGAGGGTGTAATGATGTATGTTGGCGTATCTGGTCAATCACGAAGTCACCGACAAACGTGACCTTGAGAAGACTTTGGTTGTTTAGGAGGCTTGGCGGGCGTCTCTTGAGGTTTTTAGGATCAATCATTTCTTCACACGGCGAGTGGAGTTGCGGCTCACTTCACACGAGGGATGTGTCTCTTGTTCCATGTGCTTGTATTCTTACTAGAGAGGCGAGACGGAAAATCTTCAGTTGCCGTCAAATTTGTATGAACAATTTTTCTAAAAAAATACTCAGCCATTTAAATGAGTTCCACTTAACCAATAGCAGTGGTTACATTTCTCTTCTCATACTCCACGTATCGACTACAGCGCTTAGTGGTTGAATCTGTTGCTAACGTTGGATCAACTGTACTCCAGATATGTTAATAATTCATTAATCAAAGCCTTAACTGATATATATATCCTTTCGTCCAGGGACTTAAAACAATCTTAAAATTTTAATCTCTTTATTGTCACTAATTACTTTGATATTTTTAATACATCATCATCATCATCATCATGAACAATTTACAGCTTCTTCAACGTCTCCTTTCTTCCCTCCACCTCTCTTCCACACAGAGCCAGTCCTCTTCTCAGTTCTCTGCGCTCGCACCCCTTGGTCTTCCCACTGTGGTCTTCCTCTTGGCCTCCTGACCCCCCCCCCCCCCCCCCCCCCCCCC
>CABFVZ010000783.1:92060-109705 GCA_902151445.1 Timema monikensis | reverse complement strand
GGGGGGGAGACAAATGTCGAGACAAACTTAAAATTATTTTAATTAATTTATTGATGATAAAAAATTGAATTATGATTTATGAACATGGCGGGTCTTCAATGGCTCGCATTCATTTGTTTCTTTACTACTTTTTTTTTTAGCCCCACGTCTTGCTACCCGTTTGGCATGTACACCTATGCACTAATAACGCTAATGAGTAAGGGATAAGGAAGGTAGAATATAAAGGGATTACACCTGCAATTGTATGGAGAAAGAGTGGAAAACCCTCCCTCAGTGCACCCGAATTGAACCCCGATCACCCTGTCTACAGCCAAGACACCAGAAGATATCACACTGCTGCAACTACTTTACTAAAATAAATTAATTCAATTCAACTTTTTTTATTATTACATTTTAATCAAACGTTCCCGTGAGTAAATCTGAGGTGTCCAATATGCATAATTTGTAAAGAAATGCGATGGCATTAAATGTAAAAATATCCTGTTTGCTGTTTATTGAGATGGTTTATAAACATTTTATTGATCCAAACGTAAAATCACATGTCTATTGATCCACACAAGTAGTGAGTGGTGAATCATTAATTTACAAACTTAAATACATCAATAAATACACCCAGCTATTGTCTTAAGCAATTAGAAATATTCCAGTAGAAAGAAGAAACTAATTATCGATTATGTAGCCGAAATGGCTTCGAGATTAAATTAACTAATAATAAAGATAAAAATACTTCACCTCACCATTTCAGCTTACACTCAAACAGAGCATATATTAATATCCACCACTGAAGCTAAGGGCTATACAATTTATAGTCCCGAGCCGATTGGAATCTACCAATACACCCCCGCCCGAAGCGGTTTGCTTTCGAGAGCCCATCGAGGCCGGTGTATTCCTATCTTGTCTTATAAGTGTGTTTATATGTAAAAATTATATACTGATGTGTTACAAATTAAATGTATTACAAAACAAAAAATTTCTGTATATTTGCCGTTTTTATAGCAAAAAAACTTTTAGGCCAAAATTGATAGAATATTGCTTCAGTATAGAAACAGAGAGTTTAATTTTCCTCACATGGTAAACTCAATAGCTCTTGAATATCTGTCAAAGAGCATAGAGCATAACGGAATTAGATGATAGAATTTTTAAACGAAGAGAAAAAGTTATCATCAAAAGTCCGGACACCTCTGTCAGATATTCATGAACCGTTCTGGTAACAACGTGAAGAAAATTAAACTATGTTTCTACTGGATAAATATTTTATCTAAAAAAAAAAGTTTGATGTAAAAAACTGCAAAGACACCGAACTTTTCTCATACACCCCACCAGTGAAGCTGTGGACTGGATCTTCCAACGGAACGTATGCGCTCATGTTTCGGTGCTGTGTGTTTATAGGGGAAGGCGGTGAGGAAGGAGCCGGTGAGGGGGAGGTGGAAGGGGAGGCGGCGGACAGTCCTGGGGCCGGCGAGGACGCCGCCTCTTCGGTCAACTCGGGGGCCATGTCGCCCAGTTCGGAGGCTGGAGTAGGAGGGGCGCCCCCGTCGAGATCTGCCACTCCCACGTCTCCGCCCCCCAGCTCCGCAGCCACTGGGATACTGTTGCAACAGCACGAGGGCAGTGGGCTACTGTTGCAACAGCACGAGCTGTACCAAGACCTCCCAGTAACCATGCTACATGACCAGCTAGCGCTCAGGTGAGAGACTCTGCAACTATTAGGGCTATCAGCAAGTGAGCTACTGTTGCAACAGCATGGAGGGTAGTGGGCTACTGTTGCAACAGCATGGAGGGTAATTTGGCTATTGTTACAATAGCAGGTGGGTAGTGGGTTACTGTTGCAAAAGAATGAGGGTACTGGGTTACTGTTGCAAAAGAACGAGCTGCACCAAGATCTTCCTTTTTGTCATTTAGCTTTATTAAGAATAAAAACACTAAACAGAGTGGCAGGAAGGGCGAGGGTTCTAATCCCAGACTGAGCCCACTCAATATTTCCTCCCCCCATCCATGTACCCCCTTCCTCTTCCTTCACGTACATGTGGGTAGGTCTACATCTGACATCTAGTCCGCGTGCTCACCGATGCGGGTGAGACACCGATATATTTTAGTCATCCCTTGGATTCGAATTAGAGACCCTATATCTCGGCCTCCCTTATCCAAACCCTCGGACAGGCAACATGAAAACAAATCAATAATAATACATATTGCAAAAACTTATATTTTTTTCGCGTTATATGAAAAAACCCCTCTTAAAGTGGGTTTGAAAGCAAAACTTTATTTTTTTATTTTTTTAGATTTATCACCCATTTGAACTGGCCAGGGCCGAGTTATGTACACTTTTAATGGGAACGACGTTCCCAAAGTTAAGATGTGGCTAGAGAGAGAGAAAAATCTCCTCTTCTTAAAAAAAATATTGGAAAGTAACTCTGGAAGTTATGAGACACGATTGGCCTCAAAATATTTCTCCCCTCTCTCGGCCATCGCCCCTCTGACCCCCCTTCTTTCACTCCTTAAGCTCCGTAGTTGTTCTCTCTTAGTTCGAAATGAATTATACGTTAGTTGGCGACGTCGCTTCTTCGGCAGACGGATGGGAGGGTAGAAATGAAAGCTTCTCTCTTTTTTTTTTCCCGTGTGAAGGGTAGATGAGGAAGAAGGTCTAAACGGGGAAGAGAGGGGAAGGGAATCGTGAGGGGGTACAATATTTAGCGCTCTGTGTCTCTCTGGCGCTATTACTGTAAATCAAAACACACATCCGACTCTTCGCCGTGTCGCATACCTCTTCTTGTATCGTCGCGAGTCACCCAACCACCGCCTTTACGACGACGTTGTCCTCATCTTCCTCTCAACTCTTCTTACGATCAATTTAACAGCGCATGGAGTAGACGACGTCTTCTATCTTAATACTAAAAATAATGGCGATAAATATATATATTTAAAAAGGAAAGAAAGAGAAAGTTTAAAAAAAGCACTGTCGCAATGGAGTCATCCGCCCGTCAAGACTGTTAATGGGGGCGGGTCGTGGGACTCCTGTGCGCATAAAACATATTTATGGGCCATGGGAGTGCAAAAATATAGCATTCTTTAATATTCTTTTGAAATAAATAAAGCATTCGTTATCTCGACTCTAGTGTGAAGATTACTTTAGAGTAAAAACATTAAATTTGAGAGAAATCGAAAAAAAAAGTGTTCATATGAAAAAACAAAAAGATGATGGATGTGAGTTTCACTTAAGGTTGACTTTAATAAACAAAATGTAAAAGGTTAAAATAGATACTAATGGCATTTAGCATTTTGATAACTCTATATAAACTATATACAGTGACTGTGAAACCAGGAAAGCAGGGTGGGAATTCTCCCCTTAGAATAAATTTCTACCACCTACCCCCGTCTAAATTTATTTCACTCTCCTCTGATATTCTCGAATATCAAAGCTGAAAGATGGCCTTACATCAAACTCAAAATAGGTTATAGAGGCATCACATTTTCAAAAAAGTTCCAGGCGAAGACCATTTAACATAGCTATTGTAATCATCCTATATTTTAAAAATAGCTGTGAGGGGATGACTTCAAATAAAGTCTAGTGATATTTAGTTTTAAAAAAATAATTACGCGAGGACCACTTTAAATAGATTTTAGGGGCATACAAATTTATATATATGATGTAAGACCACTCTAAATAGCTTCTAGAGGCATCAAATTTTCACATACTTTCTGGGGTGGTGGCGGCTCTAATTTGTCTTTAGTTTGGGAGACAAAATTTACTGTTTTTGCTAATTAGTGCCTCTATAATCAATATTTAGTCGACACAAAGTAATTGATTTTTAGTTCATTTATTAAAACTTTAGTTCGGTTAAACGCGTTGAATCTCTTACAAATAATTAACTCTGTATTCCTTTTTATTTTAATAATCACGTATTAACATATAATTACAGACTCCATTTTGTGGATTATGAATTCACAAACTATCTCAACAGCAAAGCATATATAAAACTAGCTCTACAACTCAAAACTACTAGTTTATTTCTAATGATATCACAAGTCTTAGAATAACTAATATGTTGTATTTACTGAAAGTGTGTATCATACACTAACTCAGCGTTTTGTTTTGTTTTGTTTTAGGGACACCCCCGTCCCGCGATGTCCCTCCAGGGATTCACGTGGATCATCGGTGCCGCGGTGCCCGTCGCGTGACTCCCAGTGCTCGGACCGAGGGGTCCCCAGAGTGGCTCTACCGCCCGTCAGTCCAGTGACCACCTCTTCAGCTGTCCTTCCTCCAACGTTGCTGCCCCCTCACTCCGCCGCTCTGGCCGCCTATCTGGGGGCTGCCGCCGCGCAGCACCAGCACCACAGGCTGCTCATGACGTCACCTCTTCCCGCCGTGTTACCTCGTGGGTCCGTGTCCCCACTCGTCACTTCTTCCTCTTCTCCGCCGCTACTTCCCCTTGTCCCTCCAGGATCTCTCGCCATGTCGCCTCCTCCCCCTCCACTCAGATCGCCCGCTGAAATGGATTCCTCCACTGTCCTAGACTTCAGCACGAAGCGTGGAATTTGCAAACCTGAACAAGATAATGATTCTGCACTGAACTTAAGCAAACCTCCGACGCCTGTCCTGCCCGCAGAGTCTCAGCTTAACAGCCCGCTTGATTTGTCCGTGTCCAGCAATAGAAAACGATCTCTAGATGCTTCCTCTCCTAACCCACAGACCCCTAGTCCTCAGCACCACCCACCTTCCTCTAGGAAGAATTCCCGTATGGCAGCACCATCTGAATATAAACCAGTCGTATCACCGTGGACCTCACCGGTAGTCGCCTCTCACTTCCCTTATTTTGCTGCTGCCGTGGCGGCTGCGAGTAGCTTGTCTCCGAAGAATAACAGTAGCCACAACACTCCGAACCACGGACATTCCGTTGACAATCCTCTCTGGAATGGGAAGATGAAAATGTCTCATGATAGTAAGATGGGGAATTCTGGAACACATTTCGGAGGCATGCCCACACCAAGTGATGCGACAAAAGCTCTTGAAAAAATGAGCGAGTTAAGTAAACTGGGTGGTGAGGACCTCTTCCGATCGTCATCTAATAACGTCGGGGGTGGTGGGGGAGGAGGAGGAGGAGGAAGCAGTAATAGGCATAGCGCCTGGCAATCTCACTGGCTTAATAAAGGTGCTGAACAGGCAAAAGATGTCCTGAAGTGCGTTTGGTGCAAGCAGAGTTTCCCAAGTCTCGCGGCCATGACTGCTCACATGAAGGAAGCAAAACACTGTGGCGTGAACGTACCACCACCACAGATACAGCCCCCTCCTCCCCCACCACCACCTCAACAGCAGCATCAACCACCTACGTCAAGTCCTTCGCTATCAGTTAACAGTGGAGGTGGAGGTCATCAATCTGGAGGCAACAAACCATCTTCTGCTGATCTCAATCTTCTGATCAAGGAGACTATGCCTCTACCGAGGAAACTCGTACGAGGGCAGGATGTCTGGTTGGGTAAAGGAGCAGAACAGACGAGGCAGATTCTCAAATGCATGTGGTGTGGGCAGAGTTTCAGGTCACTTGCTGAAATGACTAGTCATATGCAGCAGACTCAGCATTATACCAATATCATCTCTCAGGAGCAGATAATATCGTGGAAATCGGCAGATGATGGAGGTAAACCTGGAGGGGGAAACACGCCAGGAGGTGGAGGAGGTGGTAGTGGTGGGGGAGCGGCGAGCAGCCACGTGAGTGCGGTATTGACTTGCAAAGTCTGCGATCAGGCATTCAGTTCGCTCAAAGAGTTGAGCAATCACATGGTGAAGAATTCTCATTACAAGGAACACATTATGAGATCCATAACCGAAAGTGGTGGTCGTAGAAGACAAACAAGAGAGAAGAGGAAGAAATCATTACCGGTTAGGAAATTGTTAGAACTAGAGCGGGCCCAACATGAACTGAAAAATGGCGAAGGAGGAATGATGGTTGGAGGAGGGGGTAAAATTGGCAGAGAACCTCCAACCACAGGTAGAATTACGTGTGAAAAGTGTGGTGAGAAAATTGAGACATCCATATTCGTAGATCACATAAGACAGTGTGTGGGAGGGGGTAGTATCGGTACAAATCAGAGAAATCTACTTAAGAGTGCCCTTCTTTCAAGTAATATCATCCCTCCTGACAACCCTCTACCCATTGCGGAGCGAGATTGCAGGAAGAGCTCCTGCGAAGAGCCCGTTCCACCAACCACTCCAAGACATCACAGGTCACCCTCCATAGCAACAGATCTTTCGAATAAAGAAGGTAACGGAACATCTGCAGCAGGAGATACGTCATCACCCTCTGTCTTGAACGCTATCGAAAAGTTAATAGAGAAAAGTTTTGATTCTCGAGCGAGACATGGGGCAGCAGGATTCGGTGGTGGCCCGGGTGGCGTGGGTGCCTCTCCAATAGGCTCAAGTATTTTGAAACGCCTTGGGATTGATGAGAGTGTGGATTACACCAAGCCATTGGTTGATCCACAAACAATGAATCTTCTCCGCAGTTATCATCACCACCAGCAACAAAACCAGCATCATCAATATAGACGAGAAAGAAGTGGTAGCGAATCTAGCTCAATATCAGAGCGAGGAATTGGAAGAGGAGACGCCCTAACTCCAGATAGGAAGGCAGAAATATGCTCAGAACAGCGATTGCCTACCTCATCCTTTTCTCCGAGAACGACTCCAGAAAAAAGGATACAGACCTCACCAAGCCACAATGATCACATAGGGGAAGATGCAATAAAAAAGGAGGTTATCACCGATGACGAGAGAGAAGTTTTATGCAAAGAAACACGCAGAGAGGTGATTGTAAAGAAAGAGGAAGTAGAGGAAGGCGAGGAAGATGAAGATGACAAAGGTAGTTTTCATAGTGGTGGTGGTAGGCATAGGAGAGGAGAGGATGTGCCTCTTACTCCTTCAAGTAGTGGAGTTCATGAAAGTTTGGAAGAAGTGGGAGAAGATCGACAGAACGGACATACCGACAGTGGTAGGCGGAGTCATGGCAGCGTAGGCATGCACAGCCCTGGTACTATGAGCCCTAGGCAACAGGTGCCTCTTGCTGAAGCTGTTAATGTTCCACCAAGCAGTCCGTGCCGAAATAGCGTGGGTAGCCCCGCCAGCAGTGATCGTTCAGGTACACCAAGAAGTACTACTAGTGCCGAAAAGAAGCCATCCAGCTTAGGTGCTTTATCTTCCATGTTTGACAACCTATCGGGAGTAGGGGGTGGTACAACTTCAGGAGCGGGAGAATCTGCGACGAGCTCTGGCGGAAGATCTACGAGTAGTCATCCTCTAGCGGCTCTCCAGAAACTTTGTGACAAGACTGAGAGGCATGGTGGGGGAAGTAGGTCCGCATCGTCGTCATCCACTTCTGGGAGCGGTGGTCACGCGTCTTCGTCTACCTCTTCTCAAGCTGGAGCCGGTGGCACGACGCCTGGTGCGATACTGGCGTTCAGTTGGGCGTGTAACGACGCAGTCATGACTGCGGACTCTATCATGAAATGCGCTTTCTGTGATACACCGTTCATTTCGAAGGGCGCCTATCGGCACCATCTGTCCAAGATGCACTTCGTGAAAGACGGGGCCATTCCTGACCCGGTAGCGTTAAAGGCTCAAGCGCAGCAAGGCTCGTCCACCAGTGCATCGGCCTCTGGAAGTAAAGCGCACAATGCTAGCGGCATCGCTGGGGGTGCAAATAGCGTCAGTGGAAACAGTAGCGCTCCCAGTTCCAGCGGAAAAAGTCCGCAACAACAGCTGAACTTTGAGGAGAGTCCTCACTCCAAGTTTCTCAAGTATACCGAGTTGGCCAAACAGTTGTCCAGTAAATACGTATAGTAGTCTGTAGAACGTTTTATTAAAAACTTCCAACTATTTGTTTATTTGTAAATATTTTACGAAAACTACGAAAAAAATAATAATTTAAAGTGAGATTTAATCTTCAAAGTTCGGTATGTGTGTATGGAAGTGTGATTGTGTTAGTTGAAAAATAAAGAAAAAATGAAAAGAGCTATTCATCGTTAGTTTTTTGCCCGTTGTCATTCCTTTCGTTTGACTTGTAGATAAGATAACTTGTAATGAACACAGATCTCCCACCCGTGAATAAATTGTCAATGCTTTGGTTTTTAGGGACAAATGTGTAAATTATAATGTTTTGAAGTTTTTAAAAAAACTTTTTGAAAGAAAATAATCTTTAGGCATTTGATCTAATATGATGACATATCTTGGGATGTACTTTAACAAAAGTAATAGCTTGTAGAGAACTGAATCTATGCAGACAAAGTTTTGAATTCTTATTTGTACACACAAAACTTAAACACGTTATTAATTATTTTTAAAAAAACATGAATATATTTTGGATTTCTTGCAATCTTATCATTTTTGTATTAGTAAATAACCCTGTATTTGTTACTGAAACCACCATTTAATTATTATTTTGAGAAAACCCATTTTTCAAAACATTCATGTTTCAACGAATGGTCAAGTGATTTACCATTTTATTGCAATCTTTGTATATTAAAAAAAATGTGTTGGTGATTATTTTCTTGTGATACTGATAGTTGTTACATAATATTGTGATTAGAAAGTATTTGTGTACATAGAATCATAGTTGTGATTACAAAAAAGGAAAAATCTACATACAAATGCGATTGACAAAATGATTTTTTTATTTCCAATATAAAATGTAATTTCTTGTTTTCTCTTACATTTTTATTAGTCGTGAGAATGGTAGACTTTGGGTGGTTCGATTATTTAATACACAAATAACGGTATACATGCATATTATACCAATTCAGTGATGATAGTCTTAAATTAAACAACATTCGTATACGTATCTCATAAAATATCCAACTCTTCCTTCTCTTGACTAAATAAGAAATTTAAGTAAATATTAAACTATGTATATTTAAAAAAAAAATGAGAATCTCAAAACAAAATGAAAATAAAAACAAAAAAACAAAAAAGAACAAAATGTATACGCCAGCTCGAATAATCAAGCTAAAAGCTCACATAATTTTTTGCCAAAATATTTTATCAGTATTTTCATTTCATTTCAAAGTTTTTGTAATGAAAAAAAAAAATACCGTTAATGTTCAAAAGATGTGTTTCATACGCTCAAAATTTAAATAATACGCCTAATAGTTCTTAAAAGGCTGCTATTATAATTATTATGTCTTTAATTGTTCAAATTGCATTTTGTTTTTGCCAACATGCATAATTATTTATTGCATATTCTGTGAATGTAATATAAGTTAATAAATCTAAACTATATTACAGATTAAAAGTAGTTTTATTTCCCATAAAAAGCAAGTTTCCTAAATTCTTATCAATTCATGCAAATAAAACTTTGTAGCATACTTATAATCATATACATGACCTGAATGTATATGTATGGGTCTGAAACATAAATCCAAAACAGAAAAACCGGGAAAGCTCAGACTTGGCATACATGTACCCTAATCTGTTTTTCGAACGGACCCATTAGATAGAAGCAGAAAAAAGTTACTATTTTCATTCAAGTATTCATAGGTCAAGTCATATGATTTGCAGCTGTCATTTTTAATAGATATCATCACTTACTTACTCTATGACATTAGTAACTGGAAAGCTCACTGCGGCACTAACAAAATTTCGTCAGCTATCTCTATCTTGAGCTAGTTCTTTCCAGGACACCTGCTTCGTTGGTCGCATGGTCTAATGAATCAATCGTGCTAAACCAGATGACAGAGAGATTTGGGTTCGAATTCCGGTAGAGTGTAACGAGGGTGGTCTTTCCAAAATTGTTTTCCAATCTCCATCCACGCAAATGCGGGTACGCTTCCTCTATATTCAACCTTACTCATCCCTAATTTATTAGCGTAAATATGCGTACAGACTTAACTGATAGTAAGACGTGGTGCTTAAAAAAAACAATATATTAGTAAATGTTGACAGTAAAAAAGTGTGTATTTTTTAAAAGGTGTTTCAAATTTCCATTTGTAATAAAATCAAGGTGTAGTTAGGGATGTGCACCAAGGGCACATTCTTCCAAATTATTTGCTAATTGCTCTTCCCCGCCCACCGCCATTGCTTGACCATCATTTGACTCTTAATCTTAGAAAATAATTAAGCTCTCCACAGTGAAATAATAAACAAATCGCTTCTGCCTTCCTAATAATTAATCTGAGAGTTGAGTTAGTGCTTGTACTAATAAAAAATAAAAAAGTTTGGAATCGCCTACGTTCGAGGACAAGGGGAAAGAGAGGCCAAGTATATTGGCATCACAACAGGTTCATAAATTGTTCAAAATCTGAACGATGAATATTTCATTCTTCTTGAACGTGGGGAATGTGTTTATTATTCTGACAGGTTGGTCCTGTATCTTAATTATACGTGCGAGTGTGCACGGGGTTTTGGGAATCAGACTCTCCGGAGCCCGCGTGATCAAACTGAGATATACTCGTGAAAGGTGGAATTAGCTTGATTTTCAAATTATATTCGAGATTTTACTCACCCGCTGATTAAAGGGGGAAAGATCGTGAATTAACGTCCGTATTTTTTTTTTAAATAATAAAAACAGTTTTTTCGGTCAAAATGAATAAAATATTAATTCAATATATACATTTTAGTTTAACTTTCTAAAACCCGCTTCGAAATTCGAACAGTATTAACGCGTCACAGTAGCAATAAACTGGACCGCCGATGACTGGGAGATCGAGGCTCGGATCCCGGTCGGGTGTACTGAGGGTGTTTTACCCCTAAATATGGTCTTTCATGCAAATTCGTGTGTACTTCCTCTATATTCAACCTTCCTCATCCCTTACACAGCGTAAGTATTACATTTGCTGATAAACCTAACGGGTAGTAAGACGTGGTATTAAAAGAAACAAAAATCTACAAAGAAAGTGATATCGATAGTTCTGGAAAATTAGTCGTGAGCATCGCGGAATCTGAACAATACTGTTTTTTTTTATCTTCATTTAAAAAGTTGTGTGTTCAAATATAGTTTTACTCTTAAGAAATAATTAATAAATCTTGTAATTTCTACAGTTTTTGAACTAAGACGAAACATTGCTACTGTAATAATATTTTTTTATTATTTGGCCAAAAAATAGTTGATATAAGAATTTCAAAAATTTTGACTTTAGATCGCTTTCCTTTCTATTCCCCCTTAAACTGATTAAATGACGTAGAGCATTCAGGAATAGGCGAGCGAGTAACACTCATGATACTGATATGACTTGGAAGGCCTGAGTTTTTTTAATTCTGACTGGGTCTTTTTTTTTCAGATGTGATTTTTAACACAATGTATACAGGTGGGTCAATACAGTTCCGTTTGGTTTAACATTTTATACTATCCCCTTCGACTAAATAGAAGTATCTTTTCAGATTGGATTCATATTAAACTAGCTATATTTGGGTTTCTTATTCTCTCTCTAGGCTAATACTGGTGAAGTAACGTAATTCATTCTCTTTCTGTTCCATTAGATTAATCGAGTGCTCTAATTTTATTAATAGGGATGAATCTAATTTGAAATTTCTCCACAACTAATGATAACACAATACTTATAAACGAAATTAATTCTAGAACAGGATCAGCCTCCTGAACCTCTGGACGTCGGATTATAACCGTTTTTGAAAGAGGTAAGTTAAATTTTCACCAATTAAAGTTTTCTCAGCCGTATATTCGAATTCGGACCCTTAGGCTGGAAGACAGACACGCTCTTGATTGAACTAAGAAGTTGTGTCTAGTAAATTTAACTAGATAGCCTACTTGCACATAAACCCGAAAAGATAGTAAGATGTGGTGATAAAAAATTAGCTAAGCTTACCAATAAAATATTTAGGTTATTGGATTACAAAACGAGAAATAGATAGGGAATGTTTTTGCCAATTTAAAATGTGAAATAAGGTTTGCAAAAAAATTAAAATTATTGGATTTATTTTTCAAACACTTGCTTCTGCCAATTATAGGATGGAAGGAAATTTAATAAATATGTCCAATGAAGGCAATAAATGTAGACATTTTGACGGAATTTAAATGCTTTTCAGTTACTTTTATAAAAATTGTAAACTTTGTGTTTAAAAATACAATAGTTCTCATATAATATACTTGACTAGCTATAATCAGGTCCCAAATTTAAGAAATATTTTCTTCAAAAAACTAACAATATATTGACATTAAAAATACTAAAAAAGACTAAAAAATGTAAATGAAAACTTTTAAAGAATGCACAAAAGAAGATCAATGTCATAAGCCCTTTATAAATCGAAACCAAAATAGACCTGTTTGCAATGGAAAAACTTTTAGCAAATTCTTGCACCTTGTTAAACATGAACAGTGATTTGAAAATACCTCTTCCATAATCAATAAATAACTTCCCCAACCACAAAGTTAATTTGAATTTGGCATTGTCTTGTCAGTCCGAAAACTGTGCGTTGGAAAGTCAGATGAGTATTCGTTAATTCTACAAACACACTTAATTCAACATAAATAAACCAGTAAAAATTATTCAAAGCATGAAAATATGAATTAAAAATTCAAAATGACTAAAAAACCAACTACAAAATATACAGTTATACAACGAGAGGCGAATAAAAAGTTTACACATGAGCATTGTTTGACTTCCCAAATAAATAAAATACGTCATCAAAATCCGGGCGCTGCACTGGTTATAATTAACTTAGTTTTTACAGGTATAGTATGATTTTGGTAGCAAGAACAGTAAAAGCTAGTTATTAAAGTTACTAAAACCATTTTAATATATTCATACATCAAGTCATGTTAACTGAAGCTGTCACTTATGATAGATATCATATATATCATATCATAAATAATAAAGTGAAATGTTATCAATGTTGGCTGCAAAGAAATATGTTTGAATTTTCTTTAGTGTTCTTCCAATCAAAATCAGGGTATAGTTTGATGATCTGTATTATTATATTAATCAATACTTTTTACTCGCTTCAGTAGTCGAACGGTCTAAGGCGTCACTTCTGTTATAGTGACCTGCTGATGGCGGGGAGAATGGGGTTAAAATGCCAGTCGCGTCTACTGAGGGTATTTTTTCCAAAATGATTTTACTTTATCCTTCCACATAAATTCAGGTAGATTACCTCTAAAATTCTTTCTTCCTAATCCCTATCCCATTATAGTAATTATCATACTTACGTATATCATGGACAGGTAGGGAGACGTGGTGGTAAAACAATACTTTTGGTTAAATTAAAAAATAATTGTTCTTTTATTAATAGTATTATTATTATCACCGCGTCTTCCTACCCGTTCGGGCTATACGCACCTACCCTAATGTGTAATGGTAGGGTGATTGTGAGATGAAATGGAGGACCTACAGTTTAACGTGGAATCCGAACCACGGTGGAGGCCTGGCATTCCCCACATTCACAAGATGTCTTGTCAGAGGTGAAGGAAGGGTTTGGTAATCAGATAAATTTGTGCCGGGACCGGGGATTGAACCCCGGACCCAAGCACAGAAGTTCGACACCTTACCCTAAGACCACCAGGTCACCCTATTAATAATAGCACCATGGCTTTGCCTTTAACCAAGAACGTGGTATTAAATAGGTTGGAATTATACCAAAATTTACAATAGTTATCTCAAAAGTTCATCCAAACAAGAGAAATGAGTTTACCATATTCAACGAGATGTTATAATTATATCTGATGATTGGTCCAGTACATTATCGTAAATCGTAAGAAACTTTGTACCGTCTTCACATGTGTGAACTTGGGCTCAAAGAAAGTGCCACACGATGAGTAATAGCTCAACACACATTCTAACCTCTCAACGTGTCTTTGACGTCACACTCCGACTCTTCTGACGTCTCTCCCAACGCGAAACTTTATGGTTCGTGATCAAAAAGTTTCTACTTTTCTTACCTCGTTTATAGATATTATGTATATCTTTGAGGGTAATTTAAAAAAAAAAAATACAATTTTGGTTCACCTGGGGAGTTTACTTTCTATGAATAAAAACAACTATTTTCAGTAACAGTGGGTTCACACTGTCTACGAAATACAAGAGCAGAAACTTAATCATGTGACGAGTTATAAATTAATAACACGCTTTTCAACCTCGTCGGTGTTACTTGAATACGTGCATGCGTCTACAAAGCGAGATACAATCAGACAGTTGCGTCTACTGTTGTGATGGGAGTTGAAATAGCTCGTTTAACGGAAATAGTGTGTGTGATTCTCGTTTCATAATGATTTGTTTTATTCTACAACGCAATAATATTAAATCATGTACTATCATTTTAATATTAAAGATACCCTAGAAAATAAACAATGATGATAATCAGCTATTTCTAGTTGGTTTCGCAAAGCATTGGTCAACAAACGTTTCTCCAACTGTATCGTGTGAAACTTAAAGACACTTGGGCAGATTCTGCTCTCTATTTTCGGTAAGCGTGAGAATCAAGCTCGTGGTAATAGAGTGTAGGTGCCAGGCCTCCACCGTGGTTTGGATTCCACGTTAAAATGTAGGTCCTTCATTTCATCTCACAATCACCCTACCATTACACATTAGCGTACCATTACACATTAGCGTAAGTGCGTATAACCCGAACGGGTAGTAAGACGCGGTGCTAATAATAATAATAATAATAATAATAGAGTGTAGGGGACGTGAGAAAAGGCCAGTTTTTTTCCAATTTTTATAGCAAAACTTTCTTTGGACAAAATAAATCAAATATTTTTCCCAGTTAAAACATAGAACTTAATTTTCTTTAAAATGGTGATATCAACATATCTTCAATATCTGTTAAAGGTGTTCTGGAATTTAATGACAGATTTTTATCTTCATTTAAAAAGTTTATCATCTATTGCACGAGAGATATTCAAGAACTGTTGATAACACCACATGAAGAAAATTAAACTTTATGTTTGTACAGAAGCAATATTTTATTTATTTTGGCGGGAAAAAAATGTTTTTCTATACAAAATTGCAAATACGTTGCCCCCTTCCCCCCCCCCCCCCAGCTCCCCCCTACACTCTCACCTTAGTAAACCGTTTCACTCAGGATAACATTGAGTGAAGAGTCAGCGAGCGGTATCATGTTATACGGCCAGCCCCTTCTCAACAGCAGAAGTTGCAACCCTAACTACACGCGTGGGAGGGGGGACTGCAGCATCGCAGCCTTGAAGAGAGTCCAGTCGGTGACCTGGCAGTCTACGGGTAAGAAGGTGTCAGACTTCTGTGCTGGGGTCCGGGGTTCAATCCTCGGTCCCGGCACAGATTCATCTGATTGCCAAACCCTTCTTTCCCCTCTGACAAGACGTGTATTAATCATAACTTGTCAATGTGTGGAATACCAGGCCTCCACCCTGGTTCGGATCCCACGTTAAAATGTAGGTTCTCCATTTCATCTCACAAACACCCTACCAATATACATTAGCGTAAGAGCGTATAACCCGAACGGGTAGTAAGACGCGGTGCTAATAATAACAATAATAATAATTATTATTATTTTAACCGTCATTTTACCAAGACGATTTTCATCATATTTGTTTTATTATAAAATGAAATATTAAACAACGAATATAAAATTATGCTCTATAGTTTCTATTTTTTTTTAATATTAAAAAGGGGAAGTCACAGTTTCATAAAACAATCTCTTTCGACATATATTCACAAGTTCTACCAAACAAATTTTCAATAGCAAAGACTAATATTTAGGTAAACTACGTTTAAATGTGTACACTCTATTATTAAATAAATTTAACGTCGGTGGAAACTAGCGTTAAGCTTGCATAGCCTAGTTCGTCGATGATGGGGTTGGTAAGGTTTCGAATCTCAGTCAGGTACATTGCTAACCTATAAGTTCATGTACATGCATAAAGCTGAGATGTTAAGATGCGGTGCAAAAACATGATTTAAACTCTTTATTTACTTTTATTTAGCACCACGTCTTACTACCCGGTCGGGTTATACGCTCTTTATTTTTTAATACATAAAAACCCAATGATGGCAGATCATATACACTATGACCCTGTTTTATAACTGTAGGGAGTGGATTCTTAGGCACAAAAAATGTTTAAAATAGGCATTAAAAGTATGAGATTTAGGCACTAAAATATGAACCTTAGCAATAATCAACGCAAAATTGATTTTATTACCTATTTTTTTATTGCCTTTCCGAGTCACATTACTATTTTTTTTTAGCATCACGTTTCACTATGTCTTGTTCGGATTATATGCATATTTTGTACTAATTGCGCTAATATGTTATGGATTAGAAAGGTGGAATTTAGAGGAAGTGTATCTGCACTTGCGTTGAGGCAGAGTGAGAAACCATTTAGTAACAAACACCTCAAGTACACCGAATCTCGATCTCCCCCTCATCGGCAGTCCATTCTACTGCGAAAGTTACGCCTTAGCCCATTCGACCACTGAAACGGGTCACATGCTGTTAATCACTAGCTAATCTTCTACATTTTCACCTGTGAAATGGGTTATATTTTCAAATAGAATGTTTTTCATGTAAAAGACAAAATTTCAAATTTCTCGTTTTCAAATAAGTTGGACTTCTCTCCTGCAACGGCATGATGTTTCCTCCCTCCCAAGATGTCTGCCCCTGCTCCCATCGTCCTCCACATTATTTACACTCTTTAGAAGATATTTAACAAGTGAAGATCTTTAAACATATTCCAAACACGTATGCCACAAGCCAAAAACTTTGAGATTTTAAGAAACTGGACTCTCTCTTTTTCATCCGTTATGGATTTTCTGCTGGAAAAAAAGGCCAAAGCTGAAATATGTCAGTTAATGCACTTATTAATAAAATAGGCAAAAACCAATAGAATATAAAATTATTATAGGCACCATAAAACTAACATATGGTACTCGTAATAACATGAGAGGCATATATATGTCAACTGCCAATGTTTTACGATTAAGGAAAGGAAAAGGTGAAAATAGGATAAAACCATTCCCTACTTAAAGCTAAGCTATAGAGGAGCCAAGCAAGCTGTTGACAGATTACATACAGTATATCCTAATCTCATAGTGGAACGAAGCAAGGTAAGCTCGATACCATCCATGGTGAACGGAGGGTACTTATTATTACTTCACTTTACATTAGTTTGTTTTTTCCACGAAATGAAATATTTATATTACGATAAAGAAAAAGTAATTAGTTAATATGAGTCCCTAATTTTATAAATGTGTGTTATCCCTACATAATCTTATAAGCAGTGACAGAAACCAGTTTTTTAAAAAAAGATCTCAGTATATTTCCAGGTCACTCCGAACGTCCGCCGTCAACAAATCATTCAACGTCGATTTCGCAACAGAAAGTGTCTCGTACCGTGGCAAACCCCTATCAGTCACGACCCAGACGGACAGACGGACAAACACACACACATATATACGTATTTTTATTTAGTGGTCCTTTTATTAGGACATTCCTTCAGTGCCCCCCTTTTTCGCCTCGGCCATGAAACACCACATAAATAATAGCCCCCACCACTATAAATAAATAAAAACCGACCACAATGTATGCTTTATTATTTGTGTGTTGCCTGAGTATAATGTATTCTTGTCAGGTGAGGCGAGGATAATGAAGGAGGGGGACGAAGCGATGTCGTTTTTTCAAGAAGTTTTTAAAAATAAAAAGAGTGGGGGGGGGGGGGGAGACCCCCAAAAAA
>CABFVZ010000783.1:77803-92053 GCA_902151445.1 Timema monikensis | reverse complement strand
GGGGGGGGGGGGGGGGGAGAGCCCCAACAACGAGTGAGTCGAGTAAGAAAGAGAGTACGATTGAGTGTGAGACTTACAAAGGTTTATGTAGGGTTTTTTTAGGTGTTTTTTTTAGAAGCTGTCGGGTGTCCTGGCAACTGTCGTTCTAATCTGTCAAGAGGTGAGGCAGCTGCGATGGGACATCCATCAGATCGTCACACGCGGGTAGTCACACTGCTACCAACTGTTGCGAACAAATATTCCCTCACTTTTTTTTTCCACTGTAGGTTTTCGATTGAGTCGACCTCGAGTGGGAAGGATACTTTTTTTAACTCTTTTATTTTTCCTCTGTTGATGGTAAGAGTCAGTGTGTTCGCTTGCAAGTTCGTCTAGTATGGTTTACCGGTGGCTAGGAGGTCAGAGCTCTATTCCCAGTTGGGTTCACTAAAAAAAAGTATCCCTAAGTTGTTTTTCACTCTACCGCCACGTAAATTTGGGTATATTTTCCTCCTTTTTTTAGCACTGCATCTTAATACCCGTCCAGGCTATCCACATTAAATAACTTAATGATAAGTTGGGATGAGTAGTATATATTGTTAAAGAAAATGCGCCCGCATCTGTGTGAAGTAGGGAAACTCAATATACATCAGGGCCATACCCAGAAATATATTTGGGGAAAGTGGGTAGAGGGGAGGGGTGTTCTACCTGTGTTGGTTTGCGGCAAAGTACCCAAGAAAAAGTGTCAAGTATTTTTTTCATTGAAACGTTCTGTAATTTAAAGTGTTTTTTTAATTACATGATGAGTCTAGAAGTGTTTATAAATGTATAAGAAGCCACTAGCCTAAGCATTGAGGAAAAATTAAAAATATTTAATTAATAATACTTCCAGGGTGATGGGGGTTTGGACACCCCCTCGGGTGCGTATGGTACACCCAGCTGGGAGCATCGTCACCAAACACAATCAACCAGGCACAAGTCCTTGAACACAAGTCAACCAAACACAATCAACCAGGCACAAGTCCTTGAATACAAGGAAACAATTACAATTGAACCGAACAGAAGTCAACAACACAATCTTCCGGGAACAATTCCCTGAACACAAGTCAACCAAACACAATCCACCGGGTACGAGTCAACAAACACAAGTCAACAAACACAAGTTACTGAACAAAAGCCACCAAACGCAACTGACGTGGTGAGGTCGAGGCTCGAATCCCAGCCAGGTTCACTGATGGTTACCCTCTAAATAATTTCCCACTCTCCCTCCATGCAAATTTGGGTGCATTTACTTTAAAATCTATCTACTTCATTCATAGCTCATTAGTGTATTAGGTGTGGAAATTCCGGCCGGCTAATAAGAAGCAATGAACAAAGGAAGAGAGTAATTAAACAATTATTTTAATACAAATGGACTTCGCGGAGTCATTTACTGTCGCAGATAAACTGACTTCTGAACAAAACAGTTGATTTCAATAAAAAAAAATTGTTGGAGTAAATTACTGTGGAATGGTAGGAACGCCAGTCGAGGTCCGTACTTTTGCAGTTTTTAGACAAAACACCTTTTTGGTTAAAATAAATAAAATAATTCTTCCGTAGATAAGTCTAGTTGATTCTACTACACGTATTAATAGCATCGGTTCATGGATATTTATTGGTCATGGGCACTTTGGGATTTGATAAATTTCTCTCTTCATTCCAAAAATCTCATGAGAGAGAATCAAGAATTGTTGAGACTACGAGGCGTAGAAAATTTATTTAAGGCCCTTTGCCCTGTCGAGTGCAAGTCTAAAACCTATTTTGGGGGATAGTGGGTGGGAGGGTAAAAGGCGTGGCGTAGCTTCACAACCGACCAAAGTATCCTTCCGCGCCAACAAGAACAGATGGATCACGAAAAACGTAGATGGCGCTAGCTACCGGACAGGTATTGAGGAAAAATAACACATTTGAAAATATCGGTTTTCTTGAGAACGAGTGAAATTTGTATACTGATATTTTTAAACCTCTTCTAAGATGATGTATAAATGTTTATTAATTGTTAAATTTTATTATATTTGGTTATGCAGCCGGCAGTTTTCTATTGAACGATATCAAAATTTTTGATATTTGATCACTGTTAAAATTATAAAGGAGGTGTGTATATAAAAAGTATAACTTAATCAACATGTTTATATTCTTGAACAAACCGTTTCTGAAAATTAAATTGCAAAACAATTAAAAAAGTCTTGAAGATAGCCGTTTGTTCCCATGGCTATGCCTTTACACGCCAGATGAAAAGGGCCAATCGCCTTAATATGTCTTCTGAAGAAATATTATTGGTCAAAACAGTATTTTATTATAAAACTACAAGAACAATTAAATTCACTGGCGTTCACTTGTTCCTTCCATCTTCCTCTTAAAAATCTGGGTTTATTAAATTATCCCATGAGCTTTATGTCACTCTTGGTCGCATTCATCTTCAAAGAATGAATACAGAAGAAAACTAAATCAAAATATTATCATGACATTTTCTTCCAGTGCAGCCCAAAGCAGTTGTTTCGCACACGACTTGTCGCAATATACGATTATTGTGAAGGAAATGAAGAAAATGAAGAGAACAATAGAGGGGGAGAGAGAAAAATATATTAACAGAAAAGGACAGAAAAAAAAGGGATTAAACAGAGAAACAGGCGCGACACAGGAAAACGTAAATTGTTCACCCTCCGAAAAAAAAAGATTTTTTTTTTTCGAGATTATGTTTAAGGGTAAAAATATATATGAGACAAAAGGGGCTTGAAGTAGACGGAGTGAATTTTGTAATGGAGCAGAAGTGGACATAAAATAGTTTTATTAAAAAAAATAGGCTGCGTTTTCTTTTCGAATTTATGTGACAAAAAATGTTGTAGTCCTATGGTAAGAGTATGGAATAAGTCCTTTGAATTATGTTTAAAAAAAATATTGCATGGCGCCTTCTTATCTTGAGAAAATAATTAGGCTATTGTATGCAAGTAACGTCTCCCCCCNCCCCCCCCCCTGTTCCCCGCTTCCATGGGATGGAACGAAACAAGATTATGAATGTTTGCAAGAATTGTACTTCTTTTATTTCAAAGCCAAATAAAGTTAAGTTGAAACTATTGTCTGATGTATGTATAACGAACTCAAGTTAGTCGTTTAGTTAATTTGGTTCAAAATATTTAGGATATGATTTATATTAGTTCCACGTCTTACTAACTCATCAGCATTATCAGAATTGTTACAATATTGAGGTGGGAATAAAAAGGTAAATTTATTGACCGGGCGTTGCAAACCGTTTGGTATTTTCTGCCCGGATGCTTATCCTATGATAACTGCCAAATTTGTGAACCAATTTAAATAAAATCTGACAGGAACATTATTTAGACCTACAGCTAACAATGTGTGTATGTGCTGTTTCTTTTAATTTTATTGTGAGATGACTTATTAAGCCACGTGAAAAACGGTTATATCCTATGAATATAATAGAGGCCTACTATTGAATGCGGTAATCATTTGTTTTATGACTAACTTTATCACCAACAGAAGTTATCAACTTTTAATCAAAGGAGAAATTATAGGAAATAGTTCCACTTTTAATCAAAAGAGAAATCTTTAGACTACAGTAACGATAATAACATGGGGGAGGTAGGTCTAACTACCAGTAAGACTGTAGTAACGATAAGAACATGGAGGGAGCGAGGTCTACTGTTCACAGAACTACTAGTAAGACTGTAGTAAAGATAATAACATGGAGGAAGGGAGGTCTACTGTTCACAGAACTACTAGTACGACTGTAGTAACCATAATAACATGGAGGGAGCGAGGTCTACCGTTCACAGAACTACTAGAAGACTATAGATCCGCTTTAGTGTGAAAGAAGAGGGGAAAAACCGAGAAAAAAACAGCCTCGGTACACCCAACCAGGATTTGAACTCCTAGCCCCCAATTAAAGACCAACTGGGATGGATGAGACTTACGCCTCGGTTCGTGTGTCAATTGTCCACAAGAGTGAGTTTAATCAAATGTGAGACGTTATGTATATTTTTTAATCCCCCCATCATTTAATAAAGTGAAAAGTTCAATTTATTGTTTAACTCATCCAGGAATAAGTTATAATTAAAAAATTAGTATCAATATTTACGAACTTTAAATATTTCAATTCAAATATTAGACTATATTTCATTCACCATGTTTATGAGTAAATATTTTAAAATTTATATATAATTTTACTAAAGAAACAACCCTGATAGTTAAAATAACTTTTATAATTCTTGGTTAGTACTGTATAACTAAGTTTTTAAAACGTGGTATATTATAAAGGTATTAATACAATCAATAAAGTTTGATCTATATTTTTCTGTCATATGTTTTATTTTTAGACTAAATGATTATGTGTTTGGATGGGTTTAAAAAAAAAGATGATGCTATGTTGTTCTGGCCTTTGAAGGATATTTCTTTAGTATATATTTTAATTTAAGATTCATTTTTCATTTATTTTTTATTTTATAAAAGATAAAGATAATTTTATAAGGAATGCTTTCAAATTATTTACCAACTAGCACAGACTGCTGATTTAAAATAAATGTTCTTATTTATACTGTTTGTATTTTACTGCAATATTCCCATTCCCCTGGAATCCTTATCACAGTTGAAGGAGTAGCTCCTCATAAATCTCGTCTGTGACGTCACACTGTACCCTACTTTGCCCATAAAGAACTGTTCCCACTACTACCGCTTCCCTTAACAAGAATTATTCCCTTCTGCCTTTTTTTGGCAATAACATTTCTGAAGTTATGTTCGTTTTGTTTACTCTTTGCTTCTTTTTTTTTTCGTGTATGTTTCATGTCGTATATATGAGAGTTTCAAAGTAACTAACATACTCCACCTTCTACGTTTCTAGATATAATAACCACCATGCTTATTTTTATCACTTCTTTCCATCACATCAAGGAGAGGGGGTGGTGGAGGGGAAGTGAGAAATATAGTGTTCCATCTCTTTAGAAATCGTCTATTTCAAAAGAGGTTACGACTAAGAAAACATTTCAAAACACGCCTGTAGATGGCTCGTTTCTGGCTGTGAGCGTCTTGTCCTACTAAAACTATAAGAACAAGTTACCCCATTTGACTAAGAACGGGGATCGAGCTCCATCTACCCCTCTGCCCTAGCGTCTTCTAAACACATTCGCACAAACTATCTTCATATCCCTTCCATTTTCCCCACCTATCTTTCTAGGAGACTTATATCAACGGAGCGAAATTCATAGTGGCATTGCCCCATTAAAACCGTTCATCTTCTTTTACTAACATCTTCAAACGACCCCCATTCTACACACACACACACACACACACTCTTTTCTCCTCAGATCCGCCTGTAACTCCTCTTTCCCCCTTTTACGATTTCACCATTAGACAAGTTGAAGAAAACCTCAGTCCCATTAGACTTTAGCTGGGCTACGTTTAGATTGCCCCCTTCCCTCCCCCCCAATCCAACCCCATCTCCTCCTCCTCCTTGCCCGTCCTGTGGTGAGGGGTTTTTGGTGCTGTGGTGGTGGCACCAGTGGCGTTTTCGGGAAGAGAGAAAAGCAGGGCAGTAAATTCTTCACAGATCAGAAGCTCCGTGAACCCAGGGACACAAATCTCGAGTAGCGGTCGTTGGAAAAGCAGGAGGGGGTTTGAGTGGGTGGAGATGGAGGGCAATGTGTCCCCCCCACGTCCCCTTCCCGTTTCTACTTCTTCTCAGTCTGCCGTCCATCTTGAAGTTGTCGGGACAGCGAACGAACGGTAAAGAGAGAACGTTTGCTTGTGGCCGCATCGCGGGTTTAGATCGTTGGGAGGGAGGGATTACTTGGAGATACGGGCAGACGTGCGACGCCTTCCGGTCTCTTGCCGCTTTGGCTTCTGGGTAAGAAAGATGGCCCCCACCCTTCCTCCCTTTACCGACAAGACAACGCTTGTAGGATACTGCGAGGGCTAACTTGGGAAGACGATATGTCGGCCCTCCCACCCTCCATTTTTAACGTCTTAGGGGATATCGTAGTTCCCAAAACTACCTAATTCGTTAGTGCAGTGATCCTGGAAGATTTCCAAACACCACTTTGAGTTTTTGACAGTTTTGGATTTTCCCAAGAAATAGAACGTGGTTGACAATTCATAGTTAAACGTTATTGTCTACAGACTCTAGAGACATGTTTTCTATTTCTACCCAACCGTCGACCAACGTCTATCTGTGACCTTGTTTACTAACGGTCTGCAAATAAATACTTAAGTGTGCTATATGGGAAAGCACTAAGAAATGTTTTCACGTTTAGAAATCCTAGATTATTTGTGAAGTGGTTTGATCGTTTTAAATATTGTTTTCATCAAAATGTAGATGAAAGTTCTGATTAATTAAAAAGTTTAAATATACTTTTTTTTAATGTGTGATAAGTTACACAAAACCCTATATAACAATCTCACATTATCTAAAAATTCTTCAATGTGACCTTATCAAAACATGAATATTTGATAGAGGGAGGTTAGATCTAGGTTTCTAACCTTTTGCTTTAATCTTAGAAGTACAAATTTTCGCGTAAGTCGTCGTTGTATTAAAAAATAAATTAACTCAAAGCTAAACTGTATAACTATTCAGAAACCTGCTGATAATTTTCGCCTATATTTAGTTAAATAAAGGTATTTAAAACTCTTAGACAGCTTAAAATAATACGGTATTTCTAAACGTCTGCAACACCTTCTCACCTTCTTAGCACCCTTAAGGTGGGTTGAAAGGGAACGCGAACGAATGTAGGAACTTTTACTCTATCTTTTTTTAATAGTCAGATCTTTTTGGTAAAAATAAATAAAATATTGCTTCATTTGATACGTTTAGTTTAATTGCCTACAAAAATTAATCTCAACATTTAATAAATATTCGTCATGAGCATGAGCAATGAAGAGATGTAAAAAACGAAAAAACACACAAAGTTTAGACAAAAAATTACCGATGTTGTTAAGTTAATGCCCTTAATTGTTTATCTGGTTTTCTAAGATTCAGAAAAGAGATGGACTCAAAGGCCAAACAAATACTCGAATTCAGTAAAAAAGTGTACTGCAGTCGACCCATCTCTAAACCTAACTTAAGGATAGGGAAGGTGAATTTTGGGGACTACAGTTTTTTTTTCAGAATGGGGAGAGGGCTTGGGACTTTGTTCATTCATAGTCAATGTTCTACAGTCCAATCTTCACAACAAGGACATATATAAACATTACTAGATCTACTTTCACGTATTCATACGTCAAGTCATGTGCTCTGAAGTCTGTCAGTTTGATGTGTTAACAATATCTATAAAATAACAACAATAACATTGTTAAATGTTATCAATGTTGATCTCAAAATATTTCATATTTTCTAAAAGGTCCTTTTTACGAAAATTGTACTGTATCAGACTCTCTTGAACTTGACCCACCTTGGGATGGATTTAACGACCTCACATTTAGCTGTTAATAAACATCGAGCTACAAGGGGGGGGAGGGGGGAAAGGTGTCTATGCTATGCATTCTGCCATATCTCCAGGAGTAATAATCAGCCACTCTGCCCCTGTAGAAGACGCTGACAATACCAGAGAGATGACCATGTGGTGCGGGTGAGCCTATGTCTCCGGGCCAGGAATTATAGGTTTCCAGGTCGCCACTGTCCGAGGTAGCCATAGAAATAAAGTGAATGGGGGATTTTTTTTTTTTTCCGGAAAAAGAGGATTAATATCTTAACGTTCTTTGAACTAGGATGGGACAACGGGGTTGACAGTTAAGGAGAAATACAGAAGCTCGAGGTAATTCAGATCCTATAAAAAATAGTTCCTAAGTAATTCTAGCAGTCTTTTTGTTAGTATTTACCAGCGTCGTGACGTGTAGTGTTGCCAGGGTGAACATAGTTAGTTCAAACTGTACCTGTGATATGTTTTCATCACTCTGTAGAACACTCATTGATGAGGTATCGACATTCCTTTTGTGAATTTGGTAGAACTACTGCATCAACCCTGTCAGTCATTGAACCTGTGTCCCTAGAGTCGGGGTCAGGAGTTAAAGCCACTGTATCGACCCTGTCAGTCATTGAACCTGTGTCCCTAGAGTCGGGTTCAGGAGTTAAAGCCACTGTATCGACCCTGTCAGTCATTGAACCTGTGTCCCTAGAGTCGGGGTCAGGAGTTAAAGCCACTGTATCGACCCTGTCAGTTATTGAGACCCTGTCTCTTAGAGTCAGGGTTAGTACAAATAGTAAATTTTGAGATTAAATATAAACAAACAAAAAAATGGTAACGTGAAATTTTTCATCCCCACTATTAAACAAAGCGGAGGGATGAAACTCCACTATCTATGGCCGTGCATTGTAACTCTTTCACGAAGCAATCGGCCATCTTGAACAATATTTTATCTTCTCCCTCTTCCTATGATTTTCCTTCTATCGCCCCACCCCTTCCCCCTTCCCACCCTCTTAGAAGGTAAACATTCAAATCTCGCAATGTCCATAAAGCACTCACAAATTCTACTGTTTGCACAGGGCATTTCAAGCATTACAACGAACGTTTCCGGGGACACCGGATCCTTTGGATCAGGGCTGTACAGTCACGGACTCGTCCGTCGCCGGGATAAGATGTTACAACCGGTGTGACAACCTTTGATTAGCACCACTGTCCAATTTAATATTAATATTGTTATTTTATAGGTAATGATTAATATCTATCAAAAGTGACAGCTGCAGATCATATAACTTGACGTATGGATAGGTGAAAGTATATAGTAACTCTTTTAAGTGTCAGATAAGAATCTTTATATAAAAATTGGGTCTTAGATTTTGTAGCTTTACAACTAGTACCGGACAAGTATCTTCCTATGAAAACTGGACTGTATATGTAGTAACTAATCCAGCTGTCAGATAAGGTCCTTCCTATGAAAACTGGACTGTATATCTAGTAGCTAATCCAGCTGTCAGATAAGGTCCTTTCTATGAAAACTGGACTGTATATCTAGTAACTAATCCAGCTGTCAGATAAGGTCCTTCCTATGAAAACTGGACTGTATATGTAGTAACTAATCAAGCTGTCAGATAAGGTTCTTTCTATGAAAATTTTACTTTAGCTCTAGTATATATTCTTATTTTTGGATAAGGCCTTTTCTATGAAAGTTGGACTATATGCATATCTAGTAACTATTGACCCTTCCTATGAAAATTGGTCTGTAAGTATCGAAGGATTTGGTAAGAGTAAATTTTTAGATAAATTCAATAAAGGAACTGGAATTTATTTTTCATCTAACATTTTTATTACTAGCTAATATTCACCCCACATCTTACTAACCATCTCGAGCTTATTGCATATTGAATACTAATGGCGAAGGGATGAGTATGGTGGAATTAAGATTATATGTATCCGCATGAGCATGGAGGGAGAGTTAGACACAATTTAAAAGAATACAACACCTTTAGTACACCAAGGCCTGGGTTCGAACTCTGATCTATTCGTTTCCGGTGATCTAACTAGACAATCTTTCTATTTAGGCCACTTGTTCATTAACGTGTTATAATTGAATATAATAATCTGACACAGTAGTAACTCGGGAAATTACTTATAGACACTAATTAATTATTCAAACAAATCCATATTGTTGGGCAGGCGGACTAAATGTAAGGCTCATCTAGGTTTATTTGAAGGTGACTGGAAGGTTTTGGTTTGAATTCTGGGTGCTTGTGTGTAAGGGTGTTTTTCCTCCAATAGTAGGAGGTGGTGCCCAAAACAAACCAGCAAGGGTGTGCAAATTTAAATAAGAAGCGAAGCGAAGTCTAATGAAATAAAAAGCGAAGTCAAAACGAAGCTTGAAACATGCGAATGAAAGTTAAATTCGAATTCAAAGAAAAAGCTATTGTTGTTATTTAAAATAAATTTGGAAATTTAGTAAAGAGAGATAATATATTATTTGTGAATCAATCAGTGCGTAATGAAAATACATTAAAAATTAAAAAATCCCATAGATTTGTATTACATATTAAATGAGTTTGAAAAATGTACATGGAACATTAGTTTTATATCATAAGAAAATATAGTAAAAAAATGTTTACATAAGAGACTTTGTAACAACACTAGATAAACATATTAAAATGAAGACATAATATTACATTTAAGATTATTATGCTCATGAACAATTATCAAATAATTTTTATTGCAAATATAATTTATCTTATTCACTCAATATTTTAACATGTATCATTGATGATGATGATGATGTATTTTATTTTATATGCTTAATTGAAACAGAAAGATTAAGGAATTAGTTTTAGAAAAAGTTGATGTAAAATAGTGAGAAATTAATAAAGAAATTTAAAGAATACCAAAAAAGTTTAAGTTTACTAATTAAAGATTCTAGTAGAAATCCCTTTCTCCAAGTTATGAGGCTGAGTGGGCAACCCCATTTGACCAATAGTTTCGATATAATTGAACATCATCCTAAAGTCTTTAATAAATAAACACCAAACTCGGTGGTGTAGTTAACTAACGCGCTAGTTTCATGTTGAGCTAGACTGTCGGGGACGGGGAGATCGAGATTCGAATCTCTGTCAACTGAGCTCGGGGGGAGGGGGTTCCTAAAGGGTTTTCCACTCTTCATCCACGCAAATGCGGGTTCACTTCTTCTAAATTAAACATTCCCAATTCCTAACCCATTAGCGTAATTAGTACATAAGCGAACGGGTAATAATACGCGTTGCTAAATACAATATAAAGAAACATACACAAAACATGGTTAAATTATATTATACAAATTGAAACTTTTAATTCATCCATTCATTGCAACTTGGTAAAGGGAGGGGTTTAGAGAACAAAACTATGAATGCCTTTTTTTCTTTTTGGTTGACATATCTGAATCCATCACATTATTATGTTAAGGGTGCCGCATCGTTAAGCGAGAAATCACCGCGAAGCTGTTCATGTCCAACGCAATATTTAATTATACGTTGCGTTATTTCAAAATATAGTTCACGCAAAGATAAAGTCTAAAGATTTCAACAGGACTCTTCCCTTAACAAACCTATAGTTGAGTTTTATTAATAGCAATTTTTTGTTGACACTAGCTCATTTTTCATCGGTTTTTCAAGCATAATTTCGGAGCTTGATGAAAAAGAGCTGTAGATTTAGCCTTCATCTAATGAACACAGACTGTTTTGTATAGCTTCTAAGTAAAATATATTTAATATATTTGAGAGCTAGCAGCAAGCTTTCCTTTTTACCTTGAGATAAGAAGTTTATTAGTTTTCTTTATCTTTTTTTCTTATGGAATGGACTAAGGGTGGGTGTAAGTGAAGGGCGAAAGGGATTACAAGCTATGTGAGAAGTAGTTCTATAAGAGGACACAAACCATTGTAATTTAAGCCATCGGACCTGACAGTGATTGATATTTTCTCACTGACCAGCGCATACACCTTAAATGTAATTTAATCTCTAGCTGGTTAAAAAAAACTGTTTAGTGGCTGTTCTAAAAAATATTATATATTGTAATACGTAATAGTTAGTGAGATAGGCCTATTTCAATTATGTTCAAAATTTGTCGGAGTTTTTCTATTCCTTTGAAATGTTTCGAAGACGCGAGAATTATTGTGGGTCCCTCAAGTCAAAGAGGAGATTTGACCTCCAACTTCGATTTGAACATTTCACTTAGCTCGCCTCCCCCCCCTACTGACGAGTTTAATCATTTAAAGGTATTAGATTAGCTGGTGGAATTACTTCAAGACAATAACTAATGGATCCACACTAATACAATAACCACCGAAACACTTTGAACAAATTCACCAGCAGAACTATCTCAAAACAACTTTAATGAAAACTACAGTTGAAGGTAATATAAATATAACTGTTTAGAATATAATTTTACTAGTTTTTTGTTTGTAAAAAATATAAAATACATTTTTTTCTCCTCACAATTTAGCAATTGGCTTTACTGCTCTATTGAAATAGTTATATGCCATAGAATTTGTGTGTTATGATAATAACAAATCATAATAACAAAAATTATTATTAGCACCGCGTCTTACTAACCGTTAGGGATATACACACTTACACTAATGTGTAATGACAGGGTGGTTTTGAGATGAAATGGATGACCTACAGTTTAACGTGGGATCCGAACCACAGTGGAGGCCTGGAATTCCCCACATTCACAAGTTGTGATTAATACACGTCTTGTCAGAGGTGAAGGAAGGGTTTAAATAATTTTTAACTTTCAAGAGAATAAGTGAAATGTGAACTATTTAATTAAAACAAATATTAGGTGGAGTACAGTGTGTTTAAATAAAATAAATGTGTAATAGTATAAATACTTGTGGTTCATCAACCTGATGTAATATATGTAAGTAATTAGTCTGTATCAGTTTCTTGATTTACAAAGAGATACATATTTGTATGGGTAGTTAAATATTGAAAGTACGTTAAATTTAAACAAACCTTCTCCTCAGTGGTTTTGGAGATACATCTGGCCGTGGTGATAGTGGTGGGGATATTCGAAGTACCTCCCACCCGAAGGGCAATTCCCTAGCCCTCGTGGCTCGGGAGATACGCCTGGGCGTGGGAAAAGGGGTAGTGTTTTGGGTTAAGCAGTATAGGTGATTTTAATTAGCCTGTATGTTATCCGAACATCTGAGTCATGCTCATGCAAAATTACAGTTCAATCAATGAAGTGGTTTTTGAACAAAATTAGTATTTAGTTAGGTTTAAGTGTTTCCACTGGCTCCAAACCCTCCTATTCACTATCATCACTATCATCATCATACTCATCCCATCGGGACACGGAAAGGATATACGATTAGTACAGTTGGGCGTACCCTGGGCAATGGTACATTAGTAGGCCTACTGGCTAATATTTCCACTACTGGGCTACGATTGTTATAGCCCAGTTGCGCAATAAATAAATAGCCCATATATACATATATCAATACTAATTTTTATAATATCAATACTACAATATACATCAAAGTCTAACAACATATATAAATTATATTAAAAGCATTTAGTTATTTAGTTTATAGGCCCTCTAAAAACTTTAAAGTTCCTTTAAATTATAAATTAAATTTTTTCCACTGCACATCAATGAAAGAGGCTACCCAATGTTTGTTGAGCAGTATATAATAAGTCCTTGACTTAGACGGATTCAAGCTACGCGTATTCGTAGATACACGGTTGCGGTTCTTTGACTCACGGCTAGCAGTGCCATCTATTAACCGCCACTGGTTACTAGTAGGCCTGATGTCTTGGCTGACATCATCACCTATTTGTTAACGTCTACCATGTGGAATATTTAATTTTTTCTTAAAAGTTTTCTTTTTCACAAGAGAAACCTGTTAAACAATTTAATTAGCCTTTTGAAACGAACATTGATGAAAAAAAACACGTCATATTTAAGTACCATACGTCTTACGTGGAAAACATTTGAGACAATTTAATATCACGTAGGTCGAGGGTTTAATATATGTAAATAATATGACAAGAAATTAGGACAATTCTCTCCCCGTGATTTGCCAAGAGTCATTCCACCGACGACGCTCAAAGTTGGACAATCCTGTGCTCTATTTACCTTCAATAATCCCTAGATGTACGTGGAGGAACGAACATCGGTATGTTTCCTTTCAAGCTTCTCTAACACCTCTCCGCCCCCTTCATTTTACTCTCCGCGAGGAAAAGTAGTCTCTCTTCTCTCTCAAGCCCCACTATCTAATAAATCACTTCATTCGGCGCATTAACACATCCTTAAACTTGATATACATTGCGAAGAGGTCGGGGGGAAGGGGGGCTACTATGCTAACACAACTAAATAAAAACAAATGACGGTGATACTAATTTAGTGAGGATTTGACGGTAAGGTTTGCGTTATACTAAAATTTGCTTGGTATGCTTATAAGCTTATCAAAGTCGCGCTGTTAATATATATGTATATGTGTGTATGTGTGTCAACTTAATGAGAAGAAAAGTCGGCAGCGGAGCTAAGAGGCATTTAAACAAGTTAAATAAGACTAATAGCGCCGGGAAGTGTTTGTCACAAAAGGCGACCTTACTTGAGGATCGTTTTTCTCACCTTTTATTTTTATTTTAGGTTGAGTTATTTGTAGATAAGATTACCGAGTTAGTTAACGCTAACAGTTGCCTTAAGGATCAAATAGCTCAGTTATCCTGGAAGGACAATAAATGTGTCATGCTTCTGAGATGATGAAGACTTGTGGTAGACAGGCAAGAGTAATTATAAATGGTTGTGGGTTATTATGCGCAGGGG